>PVIW01009383.1:12457-52422 GCA_004026585.1 Noctilio leporinus
CCCCTTTGTTGAATATTAATTGACCATGGGGTCCTGGGTTTATTTCTGGGATCTCTATTCTGTTCCTCTGATCAATATGTCTTTTCTTATGCCAGTAACAGATTGTTTTTATTACAGTAGCCTTATAGTATAGTTTGATATCAGGTATTGTGATTCCTCCTACTTTGTTCTTCTTTCTCAAGATTGCTGTGGCTATTCGTGGGCATTTAGGTAGGTGCTGCTGGGAGGGACAGAGTGATTCCAGTGGGTGGGGCTATAAGGACCCCTCAGAGGGAAGCCTCTTGGCACAATGTAGTCCATCTGCAGTGTGGGTGATGAGTCTCACCGGGACCCCCACTGCTGCTCCCTCACTACTCTCCTCCAAGCCACTGAAGTAAATTCTCCCCAAGCATCTCCAGTCCACTCTGCCATCCCTCCACTGGAGCCCAGGGTAAGTGGGTGCCAATATATTTTCATTTGTGGTCACTTTAGTAATTCTCTGTCCCCAGCACTCTAAGGCTAGCAAACCCTGTGGCTTTCTGCTCTTCTCAGCTGTATGCTATTTTACTCTCAGCTGTTTTGCTGTAGGCTGGGAAACCCAGCTGGGGGACCAGAACCCACCCTTCTCAGGTGAAGCCCCTGGATCCATCCTTTTAGCTACTACCTCCAATGGGGACCCAGCCAGACCTCTCAAGTCTCCACAGTTCCTACCAGTCACATTGTGATGAAGTGTCCTCTTCTGTTCTGTCCATGGTTATAAGGCTTCTTTCCAGTTGGTGTTCTGTTGGTCATTCCAGATGATTTTTTCCCAATTAAGTTGTAATTCCGGTTGATCCTGGGAGGATACTGGTGTAGCTCCACTTACTCCTCCTCCAGCTTGTCCAAGCTAGATATAGATTTTGATTGGCAGGCCTAGAGTGACCCAGAGATTCTGCATTTGTAACTAGCTCCTAGTTAATATGGATGCTTCACATCCTAGTCTGTGATCACTCTGAGTAGCAAGGCTGTTGTCCTGTGTTAAATTCCAGGGTAATTAGATTTTGGCCTTCTTCAAAAAGAACCTTTTCACAGCCCCCAGGTCTGGCTCTAGGTGTCACATGTTGGACTCAGTAGCTCAGCTTCAAGCTCACACATGCCTCTTGAGTATTTCCCACATGACAGGAAATGAAACTTTGGTGTTTTATCTATTGTATAAATAGGTAATGTTCATCTATTCTATGGAGTTGGTGTGAGAAGTTAGTCATATTTTAGAGCTGATGAGAAATTACTGGCGCAGAGCAGATACTCAATCTATAGCAATGGTTATGACGATGTTCCAGTTCTGCATTTACTAAGCTCATTGTGACACCAGAGAATCTTTAAGGACAGGAAGTGAGTCCAGCATGGTCCTACTCCTGAAAGAGAGAGAGCTGTGATCTCAAAGGTGGACCTGCTCATGGTGTTTCTCACAGGGAGCAGAGGGCTTGAGAAGCCACCAATCTGTGCTGTGCTGAACTGAGTGATACAATGCCTGACCCTATCGACTTGGCTTCAGATGGCCACAGTAAGACCTTGTGGACTCTTCAAGCTGTTCCACTCTTGGGAATATCTGCAAAGCTGATGTTTGTGGTCAATCAAATTATTCCATCTCCTTTTCTCTTATCTTATAAACTTTGGGGGGGGGGGGGGTTTCAGCTCCAAGTAGAATTTGTTTCATTTTTTTCTAAATTACTGATTCACTGCCTCATTCCCTCCAAAGATCTGTACATCCCCACCAATTGTTTTGAGTCTTGAATGTGCCTCAAGAGAGATGAATGCATATCTCTACTGTTTGCCTCTGATTTGGGCATGTGGCACGTTTTGGTTGATAGAATGTGTGCAGAGAATGCCTAGAAAAAGCTGTAAGAAGCAATGTGAGATTCCACCCTTTCTCTTTTTCTTTCCCTCTGTCATGTGAAAGGACCTGTCACATGGGAGCTGTTTCATCAGACCAGTCCCAGGATGAAGACATCCACTGAGCAAGGCACAGCTGAGTCAGAGCAACAGACCCTCTGCAGCCTACACATACTATGAGGAGGAATAAACTCTTGTTATTTAAACCACTGTCATGTTGAGAAATTTTTGTTACCAGAACTGACTGATATATTTCTTTGTGTGGATCTTAATAATTTTTAACTACCAGCTAGGTGGACACTGCAGAATACAGGTTTATTCAAGCTTGCATTTCCAGATGACCTGTATGTGGAAATTTAAAACTCCAAAATAAACACAGAGCAAGGAAGGAAAGCAGTTTAGACAAGAACCTAGTATAAAGGAACCATGGACATGGACAACAGGTGGGATTGACGTTGGGGGGAATGAGTGGGTGGGGAGGGGGACAGAGGGGAGAAAAAAGGGGATGGATGTAATACAACAACAATAAATTAAAAAGAAAAAGAAAGGAAAAAAACAAAGCAAAATAAACACAGAGCCAAAGACTTTTTTTTGGCATTTTTGTTATTTATTTATGTAATATTTTATTCATTATTTTTAGAGAGAAGGTCAGGGAGGGAGAAAGAAAGGGTGAGAAACATCAATATATGGTTGTCTTTCACCTGCCTCCAGCTACAGACCTGGCTGGAGACCTGGCTTGCAACCTGGTTATGTGCCCTGGCTGGGAATTGAACCAGCAACCTTTGGGTTCACAGGCTGGCACCTATCCATTGAGCCACCCGCTAGGGCCAAAGACTTTAAAGATATTTTTAATGTAACTATGGTGACTTTATTTTAGTTTCCACTGATTTGAATACAAAACCATAAGAATAATACTCCAAATGTTTACATGTATACCTTGCTTTCTGAACTCAAATAGTCCTCAGTTTCCAAAATTCAAGAATCAAGTAGATTTAGATGTGCAGACTTACAATACCTTCTACTAAACATGAAGGGAATCCTCATATTCTCTTCATCTCTGTCTTTTTCTTCCTCTCCTTCTAAATCACTTATAGAAAGTTGCAAATTCCAGTTTTGGCTAGAACACAGAAACCTGGAAAGTAGATCTCTCCCACCCTAACAAGAAAAAATAATATGAATGAAAATAATCAATGAAATCATTACTTTTCTTCAGCCCTTGAGAGAGCTGAGGTCACAGAGCAACCGAATAGCCTGCAGTCTAAGGAAAGTGAGGTGATTCTAACAGGAGACAGGGATGGGAGGAAGAGCTTGCCTGGGAAAGAGCATAGGAAGAAGCCAGGGCCACCATACCAGTATACATTATTTCAAGTAAAGTCTTCACCAATTTCTAAAGGCCAAGCATGGAGCAGGTACAATGAAAACAAAATTCCTCTGCAGGCACTGTGGGTGGTATTTCACTGCAACTCAAATAACCCCACAAGAGGTCAGAGAGGTCTCTATTTGGTCAGATAAGCTTCTAGGCAAAGAGGCGGAGGAGCCAGCAGTTGGCAAAGGGGCTGAAAAATCTCAGAAATGATAAGAATCAAAGGAACATGGATGGGACAACAATATCACCTCATATTATAGATACAGATATTGTGGTTCCTCCCCTGGGGCTATTGTTGGAAGTCTACCATCCTGAGTTTGTTGGTTTGGTATGAGCACGTTAGAGTGGTATGAACATATTGGTATGGTATAAGCAAGTGATAGCCAACTTGAATAATATTAGAGCCTGTGTCTGTAAGGACAAAGAGGTACAACTAGGTAGACAAAACAAGAATTGATCAGTGCATTGACATTTTGTTAAACGCAATGCAAAACCATTTAGGTATTTAATCAGAAGACCACCATGTTTTTCATTCCCATCTAAGATCCAGTTCAAATTAATTTTTGTGTAGGCTATGATGTGTGTGTAGGGAGTTCACAGTCATTTAAATAGTCCAAGTTAAAGACAAATTATAAATAATCATAAGAAAACCTAATTTATGCTTGTTCTCTAAATGTTAAGAATGAGACAGTAAGGAAATTGGGAATGTTTGTAGATTGAAAATGGTTCAGTAGAGTTGAAGAACCTGACCAAAAAGGAAGCCTCATGTTCAAATGCAGCCTTCTTTCTCTTGGTATCTCCTTTTAAAATAAATCTTTATTACATTTTTTCCATTACCATTTAGTCACCTTATACCCCTCTCTCTCAGTATCTTCTTTGCTCTCAGCTCATTCTAGTATCTTTTGCACAGCCCTCTCCTTCCTCATCAGGTACAACCTCTCTCCTAGTTCTCTCCTGGTGCCCTAGGGTGACCGTAGGCTTCCCCTGACATCTTACCCAGTGCCCATTCTCCTCTTGTTCACCTCACTGGCACTTGCACATCAGAGGAAACCCACTCCTCATTTACCCACACATTTAACAAGCATTCACAGCCACCTTTGGCTCTCTCCCATTTGCAATGGGAGCAAATACAGACTCTCAGTCCACCTGTTCCTAAGGAAGTGAAATGAGGCCATTCAGGAGAAGAGATGAGCACAGTTTCTGCACTTGAGAAGTACTAATATTAGTTATTATGCATATCATATCTTGAACACCTTTAATGAGCCACACCCTTTTCTGTGTATATTTTTGTACTATTTTGAATAGGATTTTTCCTATTATGTATAAGTTTATTGATGGAAATAGGGAAGAAAGTGGTTCATGTTTGTTCTTTAACCTAGCCTGACCAAAATGACTGCTTGGTTGTAATAGCTTTGTTTTAGGTAGCCAGTTTTATCATCTGAAATGTGATCAATTTACTTTCACGCAAGACATAAATGTACAATTCCTTTTTCTTCTTTAGTTGCATTGGTTTAAATTTTCAGAACAGAATTGGGTCATGACAGTAGCAGGCGTATTTGTCCTCTGTATGATTTTCATGCAGTTTCCTCAAATATTTTCTTGTCAGGTCTGATACTAGCTGATGATCAAAGAAACTATTTTATGATAGTTGAGAAATATCTGGTTTACAGTTTTTAAGATTTTATTTATTATTTTTAGAGAGAGGAAGGAAGTGAAGCAGAGAGGGAGAGAAACATCCATGTATGGTTGCCTTTCACCTGCCTCCAGCTGTGAACCAGGCTGGAGAGCTGGCTTGCAACCTGGTTATGTGCCCTGACTGGGAATCAATCCAGCAACCTTTGGGTTAGCAGGCTGGCACCTTATCCACTGTGCCACCAGCTAGGGCTTTCAGAACTGTTCTTATACAGTATCATTTGCATTTTTTTTTTTAATGATTCTATTTAGACAACTTTTCTACTAATTTATTTTAAAATAATAAATAAATATTCAATATCAGAGGCTCATGGCTTTCTTGGGTTAAATGTTCATGATTTAAATCAGGTAATCTGCACCTCTTACTTTATCCTATAGATTCAAAGGGTACCTTAGTACCAGAACAGCTTGTCAGGCTATTGGAACCATCAGCAGAACCCAAGGACAGCATGGCTGAGCCTCCACTCAGCTACATTCCTCTAGAGCTAAGCTATGAAGCACTTTAGGTTGACTTTAATGGAACATCAGCACAGGAAGCAGCTATGCTGGAAAGAGAGTCAGGATGGAGGATGGGTGTGACAGCTGAGTCAAGGTCTGGGGAGACTGAGCAGGCAGTGACACACATTTCCTGGACCTTCCCACTAGCAGCCAAGAAACAATATTTAATTTTCCTTTTAATTTTATAATTTTTGTCTCTGATTTACTTACTCCTTATGTCTAAATCTACACACTTAAACCAGGGATCAGCAAACCACCAATCAAAGAGCAATCACACCCACAGTCCATTTTTGTAAAAGGGCTTTATTGGAACACAGTATAGTAGGGTGAATAGTAGCCTGTAAGAGATATGTCTACATCCTAACCCCCAGTGTCTTGAAGAAAAAGCTCTTTATAGATATGTTTAAGGATCTCAAGATGAAGTCACCCTGGATTATCCAGGTAGACCCTAAAACCAATAACAAATGTCCTTATAAGAGATACAGAGTGGATATACACACAGAGAAAAGAAGACCACATGGCTATGAAGGAAGAAATTGGAGTGATGCAGCTACAAAGCCTAGAAATGCATAGAACCAGTAATCACAGAAAGAGGCAAGGGCCCCAATCTCCCCAAAAGCCTTTGCAGGGAGTGTAGCCTTTCTGACATCTTGATTTTATTTTTGTTTTTATTTTTTTAAGATTTTATATATTATTTTTAGGGAGATGGGAAGAGAGAGAGGCAGAGAGGGAGAGAGACATCAATGTATGGTTGCCTTTCATCCACCTCCAACTACGGACTTAGCTGGAGACCTGGCTGGCAACCTCATTACGTGCCCTGGCTGGGGAATCGAACCAGTGACCTTTGGGTTCACAGGCTGGGGCCTTTTCCACTGTGCCAACAGCCATGGTGACATTTTGATTTTAGACTTCTGGCCTCATGAACTCTAATGAAGTAAATTCCTGTTGTTGTGAGCGACCCAGTTTGGGCTTGGCTGTTAACAGAATCCACATAAAATGAATACCTGTAGCCATAACCATCTGTGTGGGTATTTCCTACAATTTCTTTCACATTGCAATTGTAATGGAACACAGGGCTGGCTGCCAGCCTCTATGAAAGCCAAACATGTGAGGCAAGTGTTCTGGCCACCTGGAAGAAGGCCTAAAGCCCATCTTGTTATGTTTGGTAAAGCCAGCAATTCTTATAGGGAGTTGGTAGGAATTTGAGAGGGGAAACTTTCCAGAGAGAGTGCAGCCTGGCTGTACTGGTGAGAGGGGGAAGCAACAGTAGGGAAAATGGCTGTGGACAGGCAGGCAGAGTCCTTGTTGGTCCCCTTTATAGATGACCATGGTCAGTGTCCTTGAGTGGGTCATCTGGTTTTTTGTCAGTTGAATTCCTGAGCCAGGACCTTGAGTTCTGGCTGCTCCTTAGATTCACACAGAACCTGTAACTGCTGAACTCTAAAGTATACTTAGAAGAAGAAACTTTTAACACACCAGATCCATTTTTAAAAGAAAAATCAGATTAGAGTAATAAACTGGGTTTAACATTTACTAAGATTATAGCTTTATATTAGTATAGTTTATTTGTTACTTATTACACAAAAGCAGAGTTAAGTAGCTGCAACAGAGCACTGATGGTCCAATAATAATATTTATTACCTATCCCTTTAAAAATATGTTTGGCAATGCCTGCTTTAAGTCACTATCAGGTACTGATTTTTATATTCAAAGTACTCTTTCCTATTGTAAAAGGGTGCTTGGAACAGCCTAGTTTGCCAGACCAAAAAAAAAAAAAAACATATGTATCCAGGTGAGTTTAAAAATGTAAATGTAACAACAATAAATTTGTTTTTAAATGTAAATGCATTTACGCCAGATAAAAAACTTGAATCACAGCCCTGGCTGGTAGCACAGTGGACAAAGGACCAGCCTGCGAATCCAAAGGTTGCTGGTTCTATTCCCAGCCAGGGCACATAACCAGGTTGCAAGCCAGGTCTCCAGCCAGGTCTGTAGCTGGAGGCAGGTGAAAGGCAACCATACATTGATGTCTCTCTCCCTCTCTGCCTCTCTCCCTTCCCCTCTCTCTAAAAATAATAAGTAAGATTTAAAAAAAAAAAAAAAAAAAAAAAAACTTGAATCACTGGGTCTGTGGAACTTGTACAAAGAAAGCTTGCCTCTGCAGCCAAAACGTTTTACTTTGCATTAAGTGCAATGACTCCTGCATTTTCTTCAGAATCTGTCTCCACTTTTCAAAATAAAAGTCAAGAGGAAGTTCCTGGGGGGTCTGTCTTTGGGATGGATGTGGTCAGGTGACATAGTTATATCTCTGAGTTATTCAGTGTCACTCACAGCAGCTCAGAGGCTCATGGTGTGGTCCTTTTGATGAACCCTGCATGAGAGGTTATATACACTAGGAAGATGATTATTCCAGGGGAGAGAGACTCATCAGTAGGAAGAGACTATGCATCTGATCCCCAAGGAGAACCTATGGGGACTGAATTGGCAGAGTTTCCTTTTAGTTATGGTCTCTTGGTTTCAAGGGAGCTGAGTTGCTTAGAGAATTAAGTGACAATAAAGCAATTTATTTAATGAGGAGCTCTGAGAACTCAGCCTCTGGACCTTCCTCAGCAGACTCACCTGTAGCTCCTCAGCACCAGACTAAGAGCATCCTCTCTGTGCCTCTCTAAGATGTCCAACTACTCTGGAAATATAGCACTAGATCCCCATTTATTGCCCTCTCTACATCAATTTTCCAAGGAAGGAAGGACCGGTAGAGCCAAATACATTAAGTGATGCCATTGAGGGATGCCAGAGTGAGTACTACTGGAAAGCATCGTGGAAGGAAGGTTTTAATACTTATAGTTTAATATTTAATTAGCTTAATATTTAAAGTTAATACTGAAAATTTTAAGTATTAAAGTTTTCAATACTGTGTCTTTTAGGAAAACCATCAGGATGATGAAATTGTGGAAAGGGACTGACCCCAAATTCTGCACATAGGTGTCCCTAGCTCTGAGGTGCATTCTTGCAACTTACTCCTTCTCAGCCCCTTTTGTCCCATTTACCACTTCAGGGAGCAATCCCATGACCTGTCTCCTCCCACAATAGGAAATGACACTTTCTTACATTGGCTCAACTCTCAGGATTCTGCTTTATTCCAACGTTAGCATCTCTATTTATTTGTGAAGCTTTGACAGAATGAGGCAGCATTACAGTATGAGAAGAACCCTGCCTTGGAGTCAGGAAGGTTTGAGCTCAATTTTGTTCTTCTCTACCTAGATCTGATGGACCTGAGAAGCACTTCCTACAGTCTGTGGATCTTTTTCTCAACTGCACAGGAGTAAGTATAAAGAGGTCCCAGAGAATGCTTATGGGAGAATAGCTGCCATGGACCAAAAGTCCAAAACACAGTGTCCTCTGAAAAATACCATTTATTTATTCTTTTACTCATTTATGTAACATATCAATACACAATACATAAAACAAAGCAAAACACCTATAGGATAAGATAAGTATGATAGCAGAACAAAATAAAGCAGAGATAAAACTAGATGAATACCCTGGCTTGTGTTGCTCAGTGGATTGGCACCAGCCTATGAACCCAAAGGTCACTGGTTTGATTCCCAGTCAGGGCACACACCCAGGTTGCAAGCCAGGTCTCCAGCCAGATCTCCAGCCAGGTCTGTAGCTGGAGGCAGGTGAAAGGCAACCATACATTGATGTCTCTCTCCCTTTCTTCTTCCCTCCCTGCCCTTCTCTCTAAAAATAATGAATAAAATCTTGTTTTAAAAACTAGATGAATAGTTACATGAGTAAACAAATTACTTACCATGAAATGTTATATAGTTGCCAAAGCTGAGCCCCCGGTATGACTAAAAAGTCTAGTGAAAACAAAGAATTCTGTGCTCTTAGGATAAAATTTGGCTACATAAACAAACAAAAATACTAAAAATAAAAAGCGTTCATATCCACTTAAAGGTCATTCTGTCTCCCTCATAAGAAAAGGGGAGCTAGTATGATGTCTCCAGGCTAACATGAAAGATGAAAGTTCATTTCATCGCTCTGCTCACCTATCCACAGCATATGGTTTTCCAAGATACAGGTCTGTCCTGAAAATATCGAGCCAATGTCATTATAATTAAAACAGTTTGTGTGGCTGATGCTTTCGTAACAAACCTTGTATGTCAGCTGCAGGAGTCCTGTTGTGATGTGCAAATTCCAGACAAAACAGAGATAGAAAAGGAAAGGATTATAAAGATCATTCCAGTATTCCCACTCACCAAATTAATACACTATCCAACTATCTATGATTACATGAGAAGATGGAAAATAGGGTATCTTAGCTGGGTATATGACCACCACAAAATATAATCAGGGTCTGTTAATAGGAAAAAAGAGAATGGTTATGTTGTACAAGCAGGCTCTGGCATAGTAATCAATTACAAGATTCAGAGTGTCCATAACGTTAAAATAAACAATTGCTTGACAGAAACATGACCCTTTCTGATACTAAGGCAAGAAAAAAAAAGGCCTTAATTTTTGTAAAACAGCCACATTGTGTGATAAAAAGAACAGCTAATTCCAGCTAATTCCCTTCAAGAAATTCAAAAGCATTTTAAGGTTCCCTAAGTGTTTCTTAATGTAGGCTAGAGACATCATACAAAGTAACACCCACACTGTCAGAGAGGTGTGGCAGGGATATTACATCATGGCTCAAGTGTTAAAGTATTCTGAAAAAATATCAGCACTAAATCTTGACCAGAGTTAAAAGTGCCTCTGCCATCTGAGTGATAAGAGTATTAATATTCTCAGTAGTAAAGGCTTATTGTGCCAACTTGGTTTACACCTTAATATTAATTTGGTGGCTCCAATTAACAACTATCTGAATTTTTGAAATTCTCTGTCTTGCTATATTTCCTGAATTCTTATAATTTTTATGTACCAATATTACATGAATTTGATATGAAAAATCTCTGCCCTCCCCCACAGAATCTGTAACCTGAAAATATTATTACCAAATCTCAGATGAGTAGTCTACCTCAAGTGACAAAAAAAAAAAAAAAAATGCTCAAAGCCCTGGCTGGTGGCTCAGTGGATAAAAAGCTGGCCTGCTAACCCAAAGGTTGCTGGTTCAATTCCCCAGCCAGAGCCCATAACCAGGTTGCAAGCCAGGTCTCCAGCCAGATTCATAGCTGGAGGCAGGTGAAAGGCAATCATACAGTGATGTTTCTTTCCCTCTCTGCCTCTCTCCCTTCCCTCTCTCTAAGAATAATAAATAAAATCTTGAAAAAGTGCCCAAATATAACATCAGCTTTACATGCAGTGTTTATATTACTTCTTATAACTATAAGAAATTCTATTGAATTAAGAAAAGTCTGATTGACAGACTTTCTAATGCTATAAACCAGAGTATTATGAAATGAACAGGTAAAATAATGAAAAATATTATCATATAAACAGTGAAAATCATTGTGAAAGTTGTAGATATTTACATTGAAAACTTAAACAGTGTTTGGAATAGATAGAGCCAATGGATGAGAGTAACCCCACAAATGGCAGCAAAAACACAATTACTGAGCTCTTATTTTTGGCTACATGTTTCAATAATGAGGTTAGAGTGAAAGTATATAGAAGAAAATAAAAATGAAGAAAGAAAAACTAAAGGGTTAAAAGCCCCTCAGTTGGTCTAGACCAACAATACTCAAACATTAACATATATGTAAAACTCCTGGTGATCTTGTTCAAGTGTTGATTCTGGTGAAGCAGGTCTGAGTGGGATTCTGCATTGAAAAAAGCTCTTGGGTAATGCTGATACTGCTGGTCCATAAGTAACTGCACTATAAAACACACAAATGCTTTGGAACAAGAGTACATTTCCAAAGAGTAGTGGTGGCAGAGGAAAGAGTGGAAGCATTTCAAATTTCCCAACTGAAGGCAATTATGAAAAGGTTGTACTTTATTAATTCATTAACCTGGAATTAAAGGCAACTACATTTCTATTCTGTCAATGTGATGATAATTGAATGTTGCTTTTTCTCTTTCCTGGCAGTTATTTCATCCTCATGGAATCAAGAAATCAAACACATGCTCCAGAATTTCTTCTTCTGGGCTTTTCAGCAGAGTCAGAGATTCAATTCCTTCTCTTTGGGCTGTTTCTATCCATATACCTGGTCACATTCACTGGGAACCTGCTCATCATCCTAGCCATTGCCTCAGACTCCCACCTCCACACACCCATGTACTTCTTCCTCTCCAACCTGTCCTTGGCTGACATCTGCTTCACCTCCACCACCATCCCAAAGATGCTGGTGAACATCCAGACACAGAGCAAAGCCATCACCTATGCAGGATGCCTCAGCCAGGTATTTTTTTTCATTATGTTTGGATGCTTGGACAATTTACTCCTGACTGTGATGGCCTATGACCGCTTTGTGGCCATCTGTCACCCCCTGCACTACACAGTCATCATGAACTCTCGCCTCTGTGGGCTGCTGGTTCTGGGCTCCTGGTGCATCAGTGTCATGGGCTCCCTGCTTGAAACCTTGACCATCTTGAGGCTGTCCTTCTGCACAAACATGGAAATCCCACACATTTTTTGTGACCTTCCTGAAGTCCTGAAACTTGCCTGTTCAGATACCCTTGTCAATAACATAGTGGTGTATTTTGTAACTGGTCTTCTGGCTGTGATTCCTTTCAATGGGATACTTTTATCTTATTATCAAATTGTTTCCTCCATCCTGAGGATTTCCACAGCTGGGGGCAAATACAAAGCCTTCTCCACCTGTGGGTCTCACCTGTCAGTGGTCTCCTTGTTCTATGGCACTGGCCTTGGGGTCTACCTCAGTTCTGCAGCCACTTCATCATCTAGGACAAGTCTGGTGGCCTCAGTGATGTACACCATGGTCACCCCCATGCTGAACCCCTTCATCTACAGTCTGAGGAACAGACACATGAAGGAGTCCCTACGGGGACTCCTCACCAGGGTGGTGACTCTCGGGGACAGAGCTGTTACAGGACTGTCATGAGTAGCTAGGCACACGATACTAAGGATCAGAAATCCTGCTTCCCTTTGTCCAGTGTTTTCTTTTTCCTAATTTTACATGTTTTTATTATTTTTAGAGAGAGGAGAAGGGCGTGAGGCAGAGAAGGAGAGAGACATCAATGTATGGTTGTCTTTCACCTGCCTCCAGCTATGAACCTGGCTAGAGACCTGGCTTGCAACCTGGTTATGTGCCCTGGCTGGGGAATTGAGCCAGCAACCTTTTGGGTTAGCAGGCCAGCATCTTATCCATGGAGTCACCAGCCAGGGCCTAACTTTACATGTTTTTAAAACAAAACTTTCCTTGAGCATTCAATGCTCTTCCCATTTTTCTCTAGGTTATATCTTGAGTTCTGATTTACATGTCTCAACCAGCCATTTTAACTTTGTATGAATAGAACGTAACATTTTATAAGTTATCTTCAGAAATGGTTTGGGCTTTTTCAAAAAATAAATTTTATGCTTTTGTTTTTATTATTTTTTAAAAGGGAAAACTTTTATTATTCAAGTGAAATTTAACCTAACTGCTACTTTATTGCTCTATGTCAATTTTAAGCAGAATTGTGTTTTAGAGTTTTAGTTTTTTGTTAGTAATTAGAGGCTCTGACATATAATAAAGTGAATATTGGGATGTAAAGTTTATTTTGAGATTTGTAACATTAAGATGTGGTAAATATTGCAGGTACATTCTTTTTCTTTTTAATTTTTGTGTATTCTCTCCATTACCCTCTAGTCCCAATATACACCCCTCACCAGAGCAATTAGCACAAGGTTGTCCATGATCATGAGTCCTTTAAAAAAAGTATTATTATATATCTTATACTTTAAAAATATATTCTCAGAAGTTATGGTATTTGTACCTATTTTGGAAATGCCCTGAAAACACAATTTCAGAAATTATTTATAAAGTTATGTGAAAGTCAGTAAAGTTGCAAAATACAAAATCAACACAGAAAAATCAGTTGAGTTTCTATATACTAAAAGTAAACTATTGAGAAAAAAGTAAACAATCCCATTTACAATAACATTAAACACAATAAAATACTTAAGCATAAATTTAACCCTGTAGGTGAAATATCTATACACTGAAAACTCTAAGAGATTTATTAAATAAGTTGAAGAAAACACAAATAAAAGACCAGATATTTCATGTTCATGGACTGAAATAATTAACATTGTTAATATGTTTATACTACCCAAAACAACCTACAAATTCAAGGTAATTCATATAAAAATTCAGAATTTTTATATTAATAAACTGTTTAAATTTGTGTGGAACCTAATTGCCAAAACAATCTTGAGAGAAAAAATTAGAGGCATATAGTTCCACATATCAAATTATATTACAAAGTTATAGTAATCAAACACTACAGTGATGGCATTGAAATAGACACATAGACCAGTGGAATATAATTAATGGCCCAGATATTAACTCAAGCATACATTATCAAATACTCTTGACAAGAGTTCCATGAACACATAATGGGGAATAGATAGTCTTGTCAATAAATGGGGTTGGAAAACTGGATATTCATATGAAAAAGAATAAAACTACACCTCTATCCTACACCACTCACAAAAATTAGTTTTCAATATATTAGAGATTTAAATGTGATATCTCAAACTCTCAAACTTCTAAAAAAGGGAGAATATATTGGTATTGACAACTATTTGTGGATATGACAGCAATAGCACAGGCAACAAAAGAAAGAATAAGCAAACGGTAAGGCAGCCAACTTGCAAAAAAGTTTCTACACAGCAAAGAAAACAACAAGATGAAAAGGTGACCTGGATGCATGGGGCAGACTGACGCTGGGGGCGGGGGAGCTGCAGGAAAGGAGGTGAAGAAGAAGTGAAGGAATTATCCAAAGAATTTGTATGCATAACCCATAGACAGAGACAACAATGGGAAGGAGGGTGGGGCTGAGTGGAGGTGGGCAAAGAGGGAGGCAATGGCGACATCTGTAACTGTGTAAACAATAAAAATGAAGGCTTTTTAAGCAACTTATAGAATGGGACAAAATAACTTTATATCTGGTAAAAAGCTAATACCAGCTGGGATTGACTTTGGGGGGAATGGGTGGGTGGGGAGGGGGACAGAGGGGAGCAAAAAGGGGATGGATGAAATACAACAACAATAAAATTTAGAAAAAAAAGCTAATACCCTAAAAAATTTAGAAAACTTATGCAACTAAATAGCAAAAGAATAATAATCC
Source organism: Noctilio leporinus (assembly GCA_004026585.1). Classification (NCBI taxonomy): domain Eukaryota; kingdom Metazoa; phylum Chordata; class Mammalia; order Chiroptera; family Noctilionidae; genus Noctilio; species Noctilio leporinus. The sequence continues at coordinate 27,102 of PVIW01009383.1, forward strand.
AATTGAAAATGGACAGACAGTTTGAATGGATATTTTTCCAAAAAATACAAACAAATGGGCAACAAGTATTAAATACATTCAAAGATGCCCAACATCACTAATCATCAGGGAAAAGCAAACCAAAACCACAAGGAGTTATCACCTCATACCTGGTAGAATGTCTCTTATCAGTAAGAGATAACAATTATTGGCGTGGATGTGAAGAAAAGAGAACCTCTGTACACTCATTGGTGGGAATAAAAATGGGTATAGCCATTATGGAAAACAGCATGAAGCCTTCCCAAATATTAAAGATTATAATGCAGCAATCTCACTTCTAGTTATATACCCGAAGATATAAAATTAATATCTCAAAGGGATACTGGCACTTCCATCTCCATTGCAAAATTGTTCACAGTAGCCCAGATATAGATAAAATGTAAATATCCACCAAATGAGAACTAAATAAAGAAACTGATCTTTTTAAGATTTTTTTTACTTACTATTATTTTTAGAGAGAGGGGAAGGAAGGGAGGCAGAGAGGGAGAGAAACATCAATGTATGGTTCCCTTTCACCTGCCTCCAGCTAAGGGCCTGGCTGGAGACCTGGCTTGCAACCTGATTATGTGCCCTGGCTGGGAATGAAACCAGCAACCTTTGGGTTCACAGGCCAGCGCCTTGCCACTGAGCCACCAGCCAGGACAGAAGATGTGATATTTATATATGCATATAATTCAGTGATAAAAAGAAGTAAATCTTGGTATTTGCAACTACATGGATGGACTTTGAAGGCGTTATAGCAATAACTGAAATAAGTCAAACAGAAAAAGGCAAAAGTATATGATTTTTTTTTAATATTTCTTATATATGGATAAAACATTCAAACTCATAGAAATAAAGAATAAATAAGTGGTTGACAGGGCTAAAGTGAGGGAAATGGGGAGGTATAGGTCAAAATGTACAAACTTTCAGATAAAAGATGTTTAATTTCTGAGGATCTAATGTATAGTGAGGTGACTCTAGTTCACAATTCTGTACTGAATACTTAAAAGTTGTTAAGAAAGTAGTTTTAACTAACCTTATGTGGTAATAATTATGAAATATATATATATATGTCAAGTCATCATATTGTACACCTTAAGATTATACTCATATTTCAACAAAGGTGCAAAAAAATTTTAATCTCAAGCAATGGATGAAAATATACAGTCTACCTAAGAGAATTTGGAAGTAAAATTTAATTGTGAAAAAATGAAATAAGGTGCAAATAGACACACAGCATTTCATGTCTTTTGACAGCAAACATTTACAAATTATGCAAAGTGGGGCAAAAGTAGGTTCTAGTTATTCATAAGGGAAATAACATAATAATAAATAATGATACAAGAATAAACTCTGGGGTCCTGGCTGGTGGCACAGTGGATAAGGCCCTGGCCTGCAAACCCAGAAGTCATTGGTTCGATTCCCAGCCAGGGCACATAACCAGGCTGCAAGCCAAGTCTCCTGCCAGGTCTGTAACTGGAGGCAGGTGAAAGGCAACCATACATTGATGTCTCTCTCCCTCTCTGCCTCTCTGCCTTCCCCTCTCTCTAAAAATAATAAATAACATCTTTAAAAAAAAAAAAGAATAAACTCTGTTTTGCACATTCACAACTGTAAATACACATTTGCCCCACCTTGCATGTTATAAGCTTGCAACAAGGAAGACAAGAAGAGTTGGTGGAATAATTTGATACACCAAGAAATGGCGTATTTGAAGATATTCCCAAGAGTGGAACATAGGATGTAGTAAAATAGCTCGAAGAGTCTACAAATTCTTATTGTGGCCATTTGGGCCCAATGTGAGGGATTTAGAGGTTATGTCCAGAAACACAACACAGCATAGATGGTGGCCTTTCTCAGACACTTGCTCCCTGGGAGGGGTCCTGGGAATAAATCTTCCTTCAGGATCACAGCTCTGTCTCCCAGGATTAGGGTCATTCTGGACTCACTTCCTGTTCCTACAGATTCTCTAGTGTCACAATGAGTTTGGTAAATGCAAAACTCAGACATAGTCACATAGCTGCTATGTAGACTGAGCATCTGCTCTGTGCCAGGTAAGTTCCCATAAACTCTAGAATATTACTAACTTCTCATGCCAAACCCTAAGATGGTATTACTCTAGTTTATAACTGAACAGAGACTTAAGAAAAGAAATTCATTTCTGTCATGACAGAAATATTCAAAAAACACCTGGAAACTTGTGTTCACAGAAGCTGAACATTGGACCACCTCAGGTCAGACTGGAGGTGGGTAAGAAGGTTCTCAAAGGAAAAGGCCCAAAAATACCTGCACCTGACTCTAACACTGACCACAGACTTCAAAACTCAAAGAGTTGTTCACAGACCAAGATGGGCAATATCAATAACTGTAGCTAATTACAAATGCAAAATCTCTGAGCCACCCTAGACCTGCCTTATCAGAATCTGCACTTGAACAAGACCCCCAAGTGATTCATATGCACATTAATGTTGAAGAGGTTCTGGTTTAGAATAGTGTTTTTCAACATCCCCACTGTTGATATATTTGTTGGATAATTCCTTGTGGTGGGGGTCATCCTGTGCATTGTAGGATACTGAACTGCATCCTCGGCCTTAACTCCTTAGGTGGCAGTAGCACTTCCCCAGATATGACCATCAAAAATTTCTCCAAATATTTTCACGTTTCCTCTGGATGCAAAATCATTTGTGATTGACAGCCACTGACCTAGAGTATGTGAACTAGAGATAAGTTCTTGCATTCTCATCAAGTCATATCCTTTGTTCAGTTCATAATGGTAGGTCAATCACTTAACCATTAAGAGTAACATTTTTGCTCTGGCTGATGTGGCTCAGTAGGCTGGCATCATTTTGCAAATAAAAAGATAATGGTTTGATTCCTGGTCAGGGCACATGCCTGGGTTGCGGGCCAGGTCCCTGTCTGGAGGAGTGTGATAGGCAACCAATATATGTTTCTCTCCCTCCTTTCTCCTATCTTTAAAAAACAAATAAGTAAATTAAAATTTTTTTAAAAGACTCACATTTCTGCAAGTGTAAAATGTGGCTTATAATCATATGGTTATCATAGAATGTGCTTTTACAAAAATCAGTTAAATGACTTGCATAAGATTCTAAGCTCAGCCCATGGTGCATTACAAGATCTAAATATCTCTTATAATTAATAACTGTTTTATAGATGAAGGAAAATGACAGCTTTTAACTTGTATTAATAGCATAAAACTCCTAATTGATTCAGCATAAAACTCCTAATTGATTCATCAAAAGCATTATGAAGCCAAGGATTATGGCATCTGTGGTTTTATAGCAAAGGAATGCTGCTGTCTTTATAGTAGAAAAGGGAACAGAATTTTCTAGGGACATCAGGAGTTGTGGTTCCACATAATCAATGTTGTCAAGGTCCAAGGGAACAAAACAAGACATGTTCCCTAGTCTTAGATTTGTAGAAGACTTTAACTCAGGGATGTGAAAAGTTTCAATGTTCAACTCTGGAAGCCAGGAGAGTTCATGGAAGAATAATAAAACTTAGATGCACATGACTTCTAAGCTGATCTCTTAGGAACTACGAATCAGCAGGAAAATTTCCATTTTGTTCAGACAAGTTCTCATGGGGAAATGTGCTCAGGGGTTGGAGTAGTCATGGGAAATGTGTCTAATAGTAAATAGACATAAGGAGCAGATACTGCAAATATACAAAGCTGTAAATATCTCCTCTGCCACAGTTCCTGAGCATGTTCAACCTTGAGCTAGTGGGTAGGGACATGGTTTTTGCATTTGGAGACCTAAGCTTGGCTCATAGATTAACGCTTCACTCCTTCCATCTATCTTGTCTGGAGACAGAGCTTCAGTTTCCATCATCTACCATCCACAGAGCAATTCAGACTTTCACAGACAGAGCCCCCTCCCAGAGCCTCATCCAGGTGAGTCTCCAAGCCCAAGTGGGTACTGAAGGAAGGGGTCAGAGAGAATGGAAACTGAGAACTTCCACCCGAGGTCACCTGAGAGCCTAACCAACTTATCCCAGTGCTGAGAGATCTCTGTGTTTGTTTGCTTGGTTAACTAATTAATTTACAAACACTTAATTTAATATGTTTAAAAAAGAGAAGTGTTTGTTGAATTCAATTATACATGGATAATTGGTGACAATTAACTGATGGAATAAAAGTCCAGTTGACCCTGACTGGCGTGGCTCAGATGCTTGGGTGTTGCTCTGAAAAGCAAGTTCAATTCCAGTCAGGGCAATTGCCTGGGTTGCAGATTCGTTCCCCAGTCAGGGCACGTGCGAGAGGCAACCAATGTTTCTCACATCAGTGTTTCTCTCCCTCTCTTTCTCTCTCCCTTCCCATCTCTCTAAAATAAATAAATAAATATTAGAAAATTATAACTCTATATCAGATAAATAAATTTCTTGCCTCCATTTCATTTATCTTTTTTTTCTAAAGATTTCTGCTGTTTTTTTTTTTTCATTTAGGGCCTATTTCTTTGTCTCCCCATTTTAGCTGCCTCTCTGTGTTTGTTTCTACATATTAGGCAGATCTGCTATGGCTCCCAGTCTTGGGAGGGTGGTCTTGGGTAGTAGATGTCATGTGGAACCCAGTGGTACAGTCTCATTGATCATCAGAGCTGGATGCACCAATAATGTCCCTTGTATCGGTTAAGTGTGCCACCCTGTAGTAATTGAGTCTTGGTCGGTTGTTATTGGTCCATTCTTGAATGGGTCCGACCAAAAAGTTGGCTGACCAAAAAGTTGGCCTGACCACAGTGTATAAGCTGCTGTGCAAGTGCTGACCACACAGAGCAGAATTCACCTCAGCAATGCCTGCTGAGGTCTCTCTTTTGATATGTTGCTTGCAAAGCTAATTGAATCTTGCACTGATGTTGTCTGAAGCTGGCCACTGGGTGTGTTGGTTCTGGACCTCTTGAGAGGGACTCTAGTATGGGTCAATGGCAGATGCTGCCTATGACTGGCCCAGGACAAACTGTTTGGAGCTACAAAGCAACACACAGTTTGTGAGTGCAAAGGTCCTCTGCTGGGCCTGCAAAGGTCCTCTGCTGGGCCTGGGTGTGCACCGAGGCTGGCTTTCACTGGTGCCAGGTCCAGGGCCCATCAGCTAAAGTCCTAAGGCAACCCAAGATGCATAAGGTCAGTCCTCAGTGAGTCATAAGGTAGAGACAAGTGGTGTTCACCAGATTAATACAGGTTGAAACTTGGCGCCAGGGCTGGGACCATAGCCATACAGCAAATGCCCAGGGTGCACAAAGTCTAGCTGCCACCCACTGAGTGCTTGCGCAGCTTTGTGGTGACAGGGTCTCAGGGAGTCATCAAACTCAAAGAGACCGAGTTGGCTGTGTGAAGGCAGATCTCAGGACTAGTCAGGCATAAGAGGGGAAGATGGTCCCTGTCCTAGTGCCACACAACTCAATTTGTCCCAGGTTCTGTCAGAAGCTCCATCTTGGGGGGGGGGGGGGGGGGGGGGGGGGGGGGGGGGGGGGGGGGGGGGGGGGGGGGGGGGGGGGGGGGGGGGGGGGGGGGGGCTGGAAGTTGGAGAGGAGAGGTGCTGGTCAGGCTTGGGGAAAGGTGAAGGGAGTGACCCTCAGCCTAAAGCTACACAACTCAGTCTGTCCCAAATTGTGCCCAGACTTCAACAGGGTGGAGCCACCAGGAATCAGGAGGGTGGAGCCTCCCATGAGCACGGAAAGTAGAGACAGTGGATTTCCCTTGAAGGGAAGGCACCAGTCAGGTTCACAAGGAAGTGGGGGCACTGGTCCCCCTCCCAAAGCCATACAACTCAGTCACTGACACCCCCAAGTCTGCCCATACCTCTACACGACTCTGCCCATAACTTCTCAGCGGGGTACAAGCTCCACAGGGTGGACTGACAGAGTCACGAGGGTGGAGCTATTGTCTTCCCCCAGGTTGGTGCCTATGGAAGTGTCTGCTTCACCTAAGAAAGATGGCATCTGCAGTGCCGGAGAGTGAGTCAGGGCAGGGGTTCCAGGAGCTATCCCCTCAGCTCTCTCCCCAGAACCACAAACCTTAGTCTCTCCTTGAATGGCTTTAGTCCTCTCTGCCCTTCCTTTGCCAGAGCCCAGGGTGAATGGCTACAAATGAGGTTTTGTGTGTTCACACCTTAAGAGGACACCTGTGTCTCTAACAGACTCCCACCTCTCACTGGCATTTCTCCCTGGCAGACAGAACCCCTGCTGATATTCACAGCCAGATGTTATGTGGGCATCTCTTCCCAGCTCCAGTGCTCTAAGCTGGGGAGCCCAGCCTGGGGGGGAGATCCCACTCTTCTCAGGAGGAATCTTTGCAGCTGAGATATCCTTCTGGACCCTCAGCCATTCAGGGAAAGTGGGGACAGCCCTTTCCCTGTTTTTGCCTTATTACCTCCCTCAATGTGGCTTCTCCTATAAGTCCCTGGTTATAAGACTTCAGTTTAACTAGACTTCAATTGGTTATTCAGGTTGATTGCTCTATTTTATTTATAATTCCAGTCTGATCTTAGGAGGAGGTAAGTGTAGCTTTCACCTACTCTGCCTGCTGCCATCTTCTGAATCCACTATATTTAATCTGGTTATATTTTCTGTGTATTGTTTTTATATTCCACTTATATACTATTCTTTTAAAATTCCATTTTCTAAAAGTTGGCTTCTAAATAAATGCACACCTCTATGAAAACACAGAAGTGGACAAAGCAGATGATGTTCCTTTTAATTTGATTTTACATTAAGTGAGGAATAAATATGTGTATGATATACTGTCCTTGGAGATAAACATATGGAGAAAGGGGATCGATTATCCGGCCTGTGGAGGACTGTATAGAGTATGGTCTGGGGAACTGGGGTCTGCATGTTGGACAAGGAACAAAACCAGAACTAGAGCATGCCCATTGAATGCTCAAAAAAGAAATCAGATCCCAAAGCTCAAGAATAACAAAGAAAAGGTACCACAAAAGGCCAGCTTCATCTTCTATTGGGCCATAAAAAATCAAGAATGATCAAATAAACAAAGCATAGGCACAAGAACGACTATTCGATCAGGAGCTGAGGGGGATGCTCTAATAAGGCCAGTGGAGCAGGAGAGGTGCAGTCAGTGTAGGTCTCTTGAGACCGATGTGACTTAAGCTCCACACTGACTGCCTCTTCTCTCTGTACCTGGCGCTAGCTGGGCTCCTCATTTTTTTTTTAAGTTACAATTGACATTTGATATTACTTTATATTAGTTTCAGGTGTACAGCATAGTGGTTAGACACCTGGCCCCATACATAGTTATTACAATATTATTTACAATATGTATTCTGTACTTTACATCCCCATGACTGTTTTGTAACTACCAATCTGTACTTCTTAGTCCCTTCACTATTTTCACCCAGCCCCACAACACCCCTCCCATCTGGCAACCATCTGTTTGTTCTGTGTATCCATGAGTTTGTTTTTGTTTTGTTTTGGCTATTCATTTGTTTTGTTTTGTTTTGTTTTGTTTTAGACTCAACATGTAATTGAAATCATATGGTCTTTGTCTGTCCCTGTCTGACTTATTCAGCATAATACCTTCCAGGCCCATCCATGTTGCTACAAATGTCAAGATGTCCTTCTTTTATTGCTGAGTAATATTCTACTGCATATATATAGGGTGGAGCAAAAGTAGGTGTGCAGTTGAAAGTATGCAAAACACAGAGATTATTCTTGTATTATTATTTATTATTGTATTATTTTCCATGTGAACAATAAAATTTTTTTTAATTTTTTTAAAGATTTTATTTATTATTTTTAGAGAGGGAGAGAGACATCAATGTATGGTTGCCTTTCACTTGCCTCCAGCTACGGACCTGCTGGAGACCTGGCTTGCAACTTCATTATGTGCCCTGGCTGGGGAATCGAACCAGCGATCTTTGGGTTTGAAGGCTGGTGCCTTATCCATGTGCCACCAGCCAGGGTTTAAAATTAAATTTTTGACTGCCAATATAAATTATAGCATATCAAAACTTTTTTAGTTAGTCATATTATTTTCCTTTTTCCTAATAGTCACTTCACCCCATGGAAACAGGAAATAGAACACAAATTTTAGAATTTCACCTCCTGGGACTATCAGAGGAACCAGAACTTCAGTCCCTCCTATTTGGGCTGTTTCTCTCCATGTACCTGATCACTGTGTTTGGAAACCTGCTCATCATCCTGGCCGTCAGCTCAGACTCCCACCTCCACACGCCCATGTACTTCTTCCTCTCCAACCTGTCCTTGGTAGACATCTGCTTCACCTCCACCGCCATCCCAAAGATGCTGGTGAACATACAGACACAGAGCAAAGCCATCACCTACGCAGGCTGCATCACACAGATATATTTTCTTATATTCTTTGCTGTGTTGGACATCTTTCTCCTGACCATGATGGCCTATGACCGGTTTGTGGCCATCTGTCACCCCCTGCACTACATGGTCATCATGAACCCCCAGCTCTGTGCACTGCTGGTTCTGGTGTCCTGGGTCACGAGTTCTCTGAATTCCTTGTTACAGTGTTTGATGACATTGAGGCTCTCCTTCTGCACAGTCTTAGAAATCCCCCACTTCGTCTGTGAACTCAATCAGATGATCCAACTTGCCTGTTCTGACACCTTTCTTAATAACATGGTGATGTACTTTTCAACTCTCCTGCTTGGTGGTGGTTCTCTGGCTGGGATCCTCTACTCCTACTCTAAGATAGTGTTCTGCATACAAGGAATATCATCAACTCAGGGGAAGTATAAAACATTTTCCACCTGTGCATCTCACCTCTCAGTTGTCTCCTTATTTTATTGTACAGTCCTAGGTGTGTACCTCAGCTCTGCCGGTACCCACAGCTCACAGTCAAGTGCAACAGCCTCAGTGCTGTACACTGTGGTCACACCCATGCTGAACCCCTTCATTTACAGTCTCAGGAACAAAGACATCAAACAGGCTCTGACAGCATTCTTTATAAAGCAAATGACAAAAGGGCCAGTTGTCCTAAGACTGAAGTAGTACCCATGATTATCCAGGTCAAAGGCTCACAGTCAGGTATTGCGATTGTTTTCAGACTATGAAAGTATGAAATAGAACCTTCTCTGTCTGTTTATTTCCTGGAAGTTCCACTTCTTTAACTTTAACCTTTCTATTCAATTTCAGTAACTCACTTTATTAAGCTTTCTTCTCTCTCCTATCTCCCACAGCTTTTCCCTTTGTTGTTTTTCTACTTTCCCATATTTACTTCCATCATGAATCAGAAATATTTGAAAAATCCTATTTACCTAATGAGACAACATAGTTTTTTAGAATAATTTTTCTCAAATGACATATACCATATCAAATAAATTTTTAGTAAAAGAATTATCCTAAATTAGATGAATGTAATATAACAACAATAATATATATTTTTAAAGAATTATCCTGAATTGTACTACTACTATGGGGGAAACTATGCTTAATTACCAAGGAAATTTATACAATTTTATAAAGGAGAAAAATCTGAGACCACTGTTTTTCACTTTTATATGTCATTATCTTTGTTTGTTTGTTTTTTGGTGGGGGGGGGTGGAAATTTTTTTAAAATTTTATTTCCAAATATCAAACCTAGAAATACAGGGGGAAATTCACTATATGTCATTATCTTAACTGTTCTTCTTGATAATGTGGACCAAAACATACTAGTGTGTCTAATAACTTGTCCCTGAATTTTATTCTCCTTACTAGGATCATGTTCCCCTTCAGCTCACTGTTCATAATCTTCCTTTAACCCCTTGCAAAATGATTATCAAATACATGTCTCCAAGAGGTCTTCAGTGAAAGACAGGTTTTAATCAAGTTGACCTAATATGACCTTAGAATCACAGGTGACCTTCAATACAACGGAGCAAAGTGTTATAATTACATATTATGTTACTGTGCAAAATATGTTTTACTTCATGACGTGCATCTAGAAGTATGAAAGATTGGTGCCCACGTGTAAGGGGTTTATAATACCTATGGATGAAGAACTGATTAGCATTGTTCTATTTTTTATTGAATTATCTTTGTGTTTCTGCTTTAAAAATTCCAGTGCTGCTGATAATATGACTCCTTTCATTGTTATAAAGGCAATCTATTTCCCCCTTCTAAATTTTGCTATAACCACAGAAGGGGATGGTGAATGATCACTACTGCTTTTGTCTCCATTATGTTCAGGATTCTATCCATGGTTTGTTTGTTTTTTAAAGATTTTATTTATTTATTTTTAGAGAAATAGGAAGGGAGGGAGAAAGAGAAGGAAAGAAACATTGATGTGTGGTTACCTCTCACATGCCCCCAACTGGGGACCTGGCCTGAAACCCATGTATGTGTGCTGACTGGGAAACGAACTAGTGACCCTTTGGTTTGAAAGCCAGCTGAGCCACACCTCCCAAGGCAGGATTCTATCCATCTTTTATGATCAAAGAATGACTGATGAGAGAGCTTGCATTCCTGTCAGTCATGTGAACCTGTCACCAGTTTTCTGACACAAACAAGCATGTCCTTTAAATCTTTCTTGGTTACAGGGAGATGAATCCCCAATGAAAGATTTTAAATACAGTTGTCTGTCATAGATACAGAAAACAAACTGATGGTTGCCACAGGGGAGGGGGTTGAAGGGCTGGCTGAAAAAGGTAAAGGCATTAAGAAGTACAAACTGGGGCCCTGGCTGATGGCTCAGTGGATAGGTGCTGGCCTGTGAATCCAAAGGTTGCTGGTTTGATTCCCAGCCAGGGCACATAACCAGGTTGCAAATCAGGTCTCCAGCCAGATCTGTAGCTGGAGACAGGTGAAAGGCAACCATACATTGATGTTTCTCTCCCTCTCTGCCTCTCCCTACTCCTCTCTCTAAAAATAATAAATAAACTCTTTTTTAAAAAGGACAAATTGGTAGTTACAAAATAGTCAGGGATATAAGGTACAGCATAAGGAATGAAGTCAGTAATATTATAACTTAGTGCTAACTACGATGCCAGGTGGTCATTTAAAATATTGGGAGATCACTTTGTAAGTTATATGATTGTCTAACCACTATGCTGTATATCTGAAACTAATATAAGAGGAACCTAGTAAACAAAATTAATTAATGAGAAAAATAGAATCAGAGACATGGAAACATGGGACAGACTGACAGCACCCAGAGGGAAGGGAGGAGGAAGTTAATAGTGGAAAGAAGTGGAAGGGACTCGTCAAAGAACGTGTATGAATGACCCATGGACATGAACAACAGTATGGGGATTGACTGTGGGAACAGGGAGTGCACTGGGTGGAGGAGGGCAAAGGGGGAAAAACTAGGTCAACTGTAATATAATAACAATAACAAAAATTTTAAGATTGAATTTCTGCCCTGGCCAGTGGTTCAGTGGTTGGAGCATAGTCCTGTAACCAAATGTCATGGGTTCAATTCCTGGTCAGGACACAACCTAGGTTCAGGATCACTCCCCAATCTGGGCACACGTGATCCATGGTCTGGAACGTTTGTAAGGCAACCAATCTGTGCTTCTCACTCATGATGTTTCTGGTGTTTCTCTTTCTTTCTCTCTCCTCTCTCTCTAAAAGCAATGAAAAAAAATGTCCTAGGGTGAACAAAAAAAAAGAAATTGAATTTCTTGAGTTCAATAAATTTTATGTAAGTGCTCTTGATCTATTTGTTTATTATTTAATGTGTTCAAAATTTTGAAATCACAAATGGTACATTGTTGTTTATATTGGAGTTGGCAAGACAAAGCATAGAGTAGCTTAGCCCACAAGACAGGAATTAGTTCCTCAGGCAAAGGAAGCGCTGACACTCCACAAGAGGGCGCAGGGCACCTCACCCTAACCACATATATCCTGCACACACACACACACCCTATACTGTTAACTAACCTTATTGTGGTTAACATTTTGCAATATACAGGTATATCAAATCATCACATTGTAGACTTTAAATTTACACAATATTACGTGTCAGTTATAGCTCAATAAGTCTGTTATGAAGAATTTATCTGACCTTTCATAGGAGCCATATTTGTAGTCATCTTAGTAGATTTGCAGGAGTGGGTGGGTGGTATCTGTGTGTAGTGTGTGTGTGTGTGTGTGTGTGTGTGTGTGTGTGTGTAGGACATACTATTCAATTTTTGTTGAAGATAAAAACAGGTACTATTTTAACAGTCATTTGTTTCCTTCAAAAAAGCCAATGTTTGAGAATATTTAAGTGCTGATGAATAGAAAGATAGCCATTATCTCCAGCACCTACTGTATCATAGATAAGTAAATATTAATAGTATTTGCTGCAAAATGTATTAATATAGAAAAAGAGTATTGCTAATATGATAGTTAATATGATTTAGAAGAGACTTTACTGTGCCCTGATATTTTTTCAATCTATATTTGTTTCACTCAGGAAATAGCCTGATGATTGGTCAGTATAGACTAAAATATGCTGCAATAACAAATATGCACTACATCCTCATTGCTTAACACAACATTCAAGCTCTTGGCTCTCATGAAATTCCAAATGGATTAAGAGGCTCTTCTCCTTGAGTCTTGGGGATTAATCAGCATTAATTCTGTGGCTCTATTATTTTGACATGTGGCCTCTTTGGGTGCAGCTACAGGATGAGAGAAAAAAGAATGAGAAACAGGGAACAAACAGAAAACAAATAATAAAAATGGCAGACTCAAGCTTTAACATAGCAATAATTGATTTAAATATAAGTGACCAAAATACACCAAGTAAATGGTAGAATTTAGCCAAATATGTAGGTAAAGACAACGACCCCATCATTAGCCTACAGTGGCATCCCCGTCCTGCCCACAATCTGGTCTAACCCACAGTTTCCTTCTTGGTCTGGTTCCATTCCCAGCAGATAACCCAGCACAAGGCCGAACCTTGTACAAACTTAACAAGCTAAAACACCTAGGTCTGAGATGGAGATGCCCAGCCATTGCACCATCTACTGAGACATTCCAAGTCCAGCTTTCAGCTCTGCAAGCCTGAGACCAGAAGTAAAAGTATAACAGAGGATGAATGGGGATAAGACCAGGGGTTCATAGCAAGACAATGAGCCCTATCTTCTTAGCATGTTTAGACCAAAGCCTCATGAGGTGCAGGACTCCTTAGAATCCAGGGAGGGGCATGGCCTTAGGCACTCTCAGTCACTGCCAGTGTCCCTGGGGTCTCAGCTGTTCCCTCAGGTCAGCCTGCAGCTGACTTCCCAGCTCAGGACACCATGTCTAGAGACACTTTCAGACAAGATCGGGTGTGTTCAGGGTGGTATGGCCGTAGACTAGAGGCACTTTCAGTTCTCACAGATTGGGAGGAAGCTGGAGATCTGGCATTTAGAGCATGGTGGCCAGAATTGTAACAGAACTCCTGAGGGCTTTCAGTTTTCAAGGGCCCGTTCTGCCCATCGCCAAAAGGAAAACTCTTACTAACAGAGTTTGGTGAAAAGGAAAGGAACTTTGTTTATTTAAGGGTTATACAAATGGAGATTAAAGGTGCAAGTCTGCCATTAAGTGCCACTCCCTTTAAAAACACACAAAATATACAGTCCTGCCACATTAGGCCAATGTTAGATAGAATAGACAAGCATGAGGTACCATCTCTCAGAAACACAAATGTTCACAGCTTAGTCATGTTCCAGTCAGAATTTAAAGTTCCAGGCAGCTGCTGCGCTCAACTGGGGGAGGGTCTTGCACACACTCCCTAACTCTTTTTTTTTTTCACTCACAAATGTTTACTTTTGTGTGACCCTTGCTCCAAGCCAGACACAGGACATGAGAGGACCAACAGGGGGAGAGCCACCTTCTTGTCCTTATGCTCACCTAAGCCTGGCATGGCAGGTCCTAACTCTTACCGCAAATAATTCCCTACCTTTGCGCAAGCTGCATGTCTCCCTTCCCCCACCCTACCCCAACTTTCCCAAACCAGGTGAGTCCTTTCCTGTTCCTCAAGCCAGGTGTGTGTGGTGTGTGTGTGTGTGTGTGTGTGTGAGAGAGAGAGAGAGAGAGAGAGAGAGAGAGAGAGAGAGACTGCACTTAATGGCTACCACCTTATTTTTAAATCCCCAATCTTGACCTTTGATGTAGTGGATTCGGTAAACATTCTGGCCGTCAGGGCAGCCTTGCTGTAAGAGATCACCAGGAGATCGATGTGGGAGGAGGCAATGGGTTCATTATGGGTTGAGGGGGAAGGGCTGCTCCAGGACCAGCTTGAGGGCCCTTGGAGGAGGGGAAAGGAGACTCCCAGCCTTTGCAGGCCTGTAGATGTCCGCCCCACCCCACCCCAAGACTTCTGTCAGGGGTTTGTAAGCTTGCAAGCTGCAGTGGGTGTGGCATCAGATGTCTGATTAGGGCATTGTCCCTTCGTCACTATCAACACATATAGCAAATGTGACAAGTGTTTTTGTCAAGCAGATTCCTGCAAATACTGTAGTCCCAACCAAGTTCATTAGCACATTCCACCCTGGGGTGCCTCTAGAGTCTGACACTGACCACCGGCAGAATTTTGTGCAGCACTATAAGTCTTTTTGTCACTATCCTATGGTTAAAGCCCCTCCTATTTTCTCTGTGTGCAAAGAACAAAGGCCAGTCCACTGAGCCTCACCCCACCCACCATTTCCAAAATCTCAAAGAGTCGGGGATTCTGGCTTTCTCCCACTCTAACAATTCCCCCTTTCAGACTTTGAACCCTATATAATCTTATAAAGGACATGGGCTGAGGTCTCACGCTCTTCTGGCTGCTTCAAAAACTGGACATGGATGTTGTCCTACCTAGCCTTGGGTCCAAAGGTCCCTAACAAAGTGAGGGTGTGGAGGGGGCGGTGGGGAAGGACCTTGTGGAGTCCAGGTCAGCTGGGTGTTCCTGGGCAGCAGCATGCTCAGCTTCCAAGGGCTGGCCCCACTGGGCAAGCTGGCATCCTGCTGCATTCCAGGGGCAACAGATTTAGCAACAGGGTTAGAAAGCAGTCTAAACCATACCCACTAACTGACAAAGATGGGGACCAATGTTTTAATGTCCCACATTAGAGAAAGAGTGGCTTTTCTTGCGAGAGGTGAGCAAGGTGTGTCACACCTGTCCAAAGCCCTTTCAGCCCACTATACTTAGTTTGGGCTGAAAGGAATATTTTTAGAATTCCCACCTCTCAGACTTCTGGACCCTTTCTGTCCAAGCCATTAGGACAGGAAAACTAGATTTAAAGTGAAGCCCACAGACCGCCCCATACTTCACCAACCCAACCACTTAGTTCAGCCAAACCATTGAGTCTCAGGAGGCAGCGGTGTAGATGAGCTTCTTAAGTAAGGCCTATATTGTACAAATAATCACTCAGAAGGAAGAAACACACACGTTAATTCACACAACACAACCCAGAAACCAGTCTCTGGGTCTTCAAGACTTGTCTTCAGGAAAACATCCAGTCACAAGGCCTTTGCCAGGATAGCATTTAGCAGTGGCAGTTTGACACATTCTTTTTGCCTATAAATTAAGCATCTTTGATGATGTTACAAACCCAGTTACAACTTCCAAATGAAACAAACTTTAAAGGCAGTTAGCTTCGCTTGTTATAGTTTACCGCTGAGCATTGTGATTTTCCTCAAACCCCAATTTTCCTCCTTAAGATCACCCTCATTGTCATTAAAAATACTCCATTAAATCTTGTTTTAATTTTCCTGTTCATTTGCATAAACACAATAAGAGCAGCAATTGATCACATATGGTCTTTAAGTCCATTTTGCTGGAACTTACAAGGAAGCTTTTAGATTTGACTGAAACTAGCCACATGCCTGCCCTCTGTCCTTGCCTGTAAACACCTGCTTCTTTCAAGTTCTCGAGGGTTTTTTCCATTGGTGCTTTAAGAGCCTTCCTAGCCATTTTTCAGGAAAGCAACCTTCATTCCTTCCCTGGAAAGATTGCCTTGAACCGCACAACCAACCAAGGTATCAGGCTTTTTCCTTGTGGGCTTTGATTAGCTCTGAAAGTCAATTCCAGTTCCCTAGGGCTTTCCGGTAACAACCAGAGCCCAGGCATGCCTCCCTCCTTCAGGCATGACATCCCAGTCAAAGTCCTAATTGGCAAAAACCCTTCTATTAACAACTGATGTTATTAGTTTTATGCAAAGAAACATGGAGTCATGATTCACTTCATCAGAATGCCAAATTCTGGAGGGATTGGGCAGGGAGAAAAATATATAGTGTGAAGAAAAATCCTTGTCCTTCAAAATTGCATTTCCATGTATTATACCTTTCATATGATTTCTTCTTAAAAGTTTCATGAATTTCTAACAAACCTTCTATATAACCTTCACAAACCTTTTTCATTTTCATGCCTTATTTCACCAGTTCACTTTTCTGCATAGTGTGAAGCTTTAACCTCAATTTCCTTCCCAGAGTATACACAGAGCAATAATTCAAAACACGTAAATTTAGGCTCTCTTTCACCAGGATATACTGGCCTCCTAGAAAAATATGCTCTTTCAGACAGAGCTGGCATGCTAGTCAGCATTCCATGGTCCCTCACTTTAGTGGTAGAGGCATCCTCTTGCCTACCGGTGACCCACTGGTCTCCTGGAAGAGGTGTACTCTATAACCTGGTCTCTTGGCAGAGACATGCTCTTGCCCCAAGCCAGATTCCACCAGCCCCAAATGACCCTTTCTAGGTCTTAAATAGCAAAGGCATTCTCCCCAACCGGCTTTCAGATGACCTTTCCTAGGTCTCAATGGCCAAAAACAGATACAAAGAATTCCAGAACAGAACAGAATTCAGAACAGTAAAATTCAATGCAGATTACATTCTCATAAAATCAGAACACAGGTAGCTGAGATTTCCTTTTCCCAGGTTTAAAACTTTCACAATTGTTTCACAATTCATTTTTACCACAGACCTTCTGCAACATTCATAAACTTTCTAAATACCCTTTGCTTTTTCGGATTTAATCATAACCCACTTCCAGTCCTTGTTCTTTCCCACACTGAATTTGAAGGACTATGTTCAAACTCAGTACCTGGCAGCTAAAAGTCCCTAGCTTTACCAGCACAGGCACAAAGTACAGTAACATTGTCACCCTGTGTTAGGGCTTTTTGTCCTTTCCCAGAAGAGAAATTTCAAACCTTCTTCTGGAGTGCCCGTCCAGTTTCTTGGGAGATCTCTGAAATGAACAATGGTCTGTTGTCACTTTGAACACTGTGAGGAAGTCCAGACTTAGGAATTATTTCTTTAAGCAACAGCCTTGCCACTTCAGCTGCCTTCTCGGTTCTAGTGCGGTACACCTCTACCCATCCAGAAAAAGTATCCACAAAGACCAACAGAAATTTGAAATTCCCCCTGGTTTTAGGCATTTGTGTGAAGTCCCCTGCCAGTCCTCAAATGGACACGTTCCTTTACATTGTATGCCCTTTACTATTGGGGCACACCCTGTCTTAGGATTGTTCTTGGCACATATTTGATAGTCTTTAGTGATCCTTTGAACAGTCCTTTGTAAATAAGGACCTTTTAAATATGGCCTAATGAAGTCCATTAAAGCATCCCTTTCCATAATGGGTCCCTTCATTAAGTGTTTGAGGATGGGATATACTAGAGCCTCAGGGAGTAAAATCATACCATGGGCATTGACCTTCTACATAGAATTGTGGTCAGTGCTAGTGAATCCCCACCCACGGGCCTGTTCCTCATCCTGTTCTGTGTAATCAGGTTTAAATTCTGACAAGCCCAGATGGGGAACCAGAGCCCCTAGGCGTGGTTGCTCTTTAGCTGCCTGTTTTGCTGCTTTATCAGCAGCTTGGTTTCCCTGACTTGTTTGGGAACCATCCCTCTGGTATCCTGGGCAGTGCATTATAGCAACCTGGTCGGGTGGATTTGCTGTCTCTAGCAACTGTAAAGTCTCTTCTACATGTTTAACATTCTTGTTGCCTGAGGTTAGAAGTCCTCTTTCCCTCCATATTGCTCCATGGGCATGAACTACCATGAAGGCATATCTGGAGCCTATGTATACATGTATTTTAACCTTCTTTCCTTGGGACAACATTAAAGCTTTTATGAGGGCTATTAGTTCAGCCTTTTGTGCTGAGGTTCCCGGGCTTCTATTACCTTGTCTGTAGGAACTACTGCGTACCTGCTCATTGCTGACCATTGTCCGTGAAGCTGCTCCTGTCCGTGTACAGCTCCCAGTCTAGTGCCGCCAGCGGCTGGTCCAGTAGGTCTGGCCTGCTAGTGTAAACTTGGTCAATAATTTCCAAGAAGTCATGCTGAAAGGCTGAGTCCCCCTCCATATCTGGGAGTCGGGTGTCTGGGTTCATGGTTGTGTAGTCTGCAAGGTGACACTTGGATTGTCCAGCAGAATGGCCTGATATTTCCCCGTGTGTCCTGCTGTTAGCCAATACCCTCCTTTCCGTTCCAATAGACTCAGGACCTGATGTGGTACCAACACTGGAAGTGGGCTGTCCCAAAGTAAACTTCTCATCTTCTTCTTTCTAGTATGTCACAAGTAGTTGCTCCTGCTCCAGGGGCACAGTGGCCATCCTTTTGTCTATGATCCAACTTCTTTGAGAGATAGGCTATGGGTCAGGGTATATTTCCTAGAGTTTGGGTTAGTACCCTCAGTCCAATCCCCTGACTTTTATGAACATATAACTTAAAAGGTTTCTGTAAATTCCACAATCCTAGTGCAGGAGCAGAAACCAGTTTTTCCCTCAAGGTATCAAACGCTACCTGACAATCCCCTATCCATTCAAGGGGTTCAGAGTCCAGTCCCTTTAAAGAATTTTACAGGGGTTATAGTACAACACCAGCATTGAGTTTTCAAAGGGTTGCTCTGAGCCTTTTACAAGGACAGTGTTTGAGAGCTTCCTCTCTTTCAAATGAATCCTATCTGAATGCCAACGTATGACCAGTTGGGTGAGCCTGAACAAACTACCTCTCAAAGTCTCTGTTTCCTTGTCTACAAATGGGGGATAATAATAATATCCACTCATCTAGGTAACACGTAGTTTAAGTTTTTTAAAAAGATTTTATACATTTATTTTTTAGAGAGATAGGGAAGGGAGGAAGAAAGAGGAGAGAAACATCAATGTGCGGTTGCCTCTCACGCACCCCCAACAGGGACCTGACCTGAAACACAGGCATGTGCCCTGACTGGGAATCAAAACAGAGACCCTTTGGTTCACAGGCCCACACTCAATCCACTGAGCCACACCAGCCAGGGCTAATTTTAATTTCAGAAATTGGCCATGCTGGCAAGAAATTACAGTAGTTATTTTTGAATGGAGGAACTGAGATTCTGGCTTACAGGGATTTTTCTGCAAACCAGTCCTAGAGTTGGTGGAACACTGCAAATCTCTGGTCGCCACGTAGTCCTCATCAGAGCTTCCTACTTCATCATGCGGCCTCTGCCCTTGGCCAATTAACAATAACAACAAATGTATTGACTTCTTATCAGGTGAAAGGTAGGGTCCTGTTTTAATTGACCTTTTTCTATTGAGATGAAAATTCACGTAACAAAAATCAGCCATTTTAAACTAAACAATTCAGTTGTATTTAACACATTCACAGTGTTGTGCAACCACCAATTCTATTTAATTCCAAAACATGTTTATCTCTCCAAAAGAAATCACCATTAAGTAGTCATTCCCCTCTTCCTGGCATCTGGTACTTATCATTAGCTTTATGTCTTCACGGATTCCATTTATATGTATCAATTAATTTAAAGCACACAAGAACTAGATGAGTTGATATTATTGTTGTCTAATGTACAGGTGAGGAATTTGAGATGCTGGGAAGTGAGGCAATTTGCTTGAACTCACACAGCTGGTCAGTAATAGAGGTGGAATTCAGACAGCCCAACTCCAAAGCCTAAGCTCTGAACAGCATACTCCTGACCATGAGAACTGAGTGCTCTGTTTCTTGGCTCCTTTCTCCTACTCTTGGCAAGAACTTTAATGCTGCTTCAAGGACCGAGGACTCTAGATGCCCCCAAATTTCTGACACCCCCCTCTATTTTACCTCAGCCTCTTACCTGTACAGACTTCTATGGGGTTGCTAAAGATAATCTGTTCAGACAGAGAAATGAATCCAGGATCACAGCTGCAGGAAGTGGCATTGAGACGATGGGCATTCCATGGGCACTGAACACAGGGAGCTGTGGGAAATGGACATCTAGGTTTGAGCTCCCTCAGAGGATGCCAGCTGCCAGTTGGGAACAAGGAGAGGGAGGACAGAAGGGAAGAGATGTTTGTCTTCATACAGAGAAGAGCCCTTAGTAATAGACTGGAAATTTAGAAAAGAAGAAGGCTCGATTTCTCAAAGCCTAAGAAGACCATCCATCCCCAAGAATAAGTCCTTGTTAGAGTAGAGTTCCTTTCCTAGACTTCAGGTAGGTGGGTGGGGGTTGTTTGAACATACTCACTTCCAGACTTCTGGGCAACAGCTCCCAATGGTATTAGCAGGACCAAGAGCCCTAGAACAGAGACAGAAGCAGGTGACTATGTCTGAGAAATGAAATCCAGGGAACCCATAGAAATAGCTTCTACTACTTGGTGAAGTGGACTCCTAACTCCCCACCCCCACTCACCACCGTAATAGCTCCATGGCTTTGAGCAAGATCCCAGTATTTCCCTCATTTCCCTCTAGATAGGCTCCTGGTCTTTCCCCACAGGGAACCCAGGGGATAACGATTTTCTCTTATCTTCCAGAAGACTCCCAAGGCATTGATAGTGATAATTTTTTAGTTTGGGGATCAAAATCTACACAAATAGACAAGAACAAGCACATTTATTCCCGCCCATTTTACAAGATACATCTTATGAAGAAACTCCTTGAATCTGGCTGTCTTACTCAAATACTAATGTTAGTTCTTTACAGTTCAGGATCTTTAAATTTTTTTTACTGTTAGTAGAAAATTCCAAGCATACTAAAAAGTAGAAAAACAGACAACTGCATATTAATCACCCAGCTATAACAATCATAAACTATGCACTTTTATTTCATCTATACCTCTACTCACTCCCTGCCCCCATTGTATGATTTAGAGGCAAATTACAGGCATCATATTATTTCTCAGGATATATTCTAAAAATAAAAATATTTATAGGTAATAATAACAAAAGATTATAGATAATAAATTAAGAAATCCCCAAATAAGCCCCCAATTTTCCCCTGGCTTCAAGTTCAAACTACTTCCTTCTCTGAGAGGTTAATAGAACAAAAGACATCACCTTCTGTGTTATTATGCTTCTGAGGAATAGTGCAACAGCAAGCTAGGAATCAAGCAGAAGACACAGACATTTCTCCAGATAAAGAACATTCAGATGGTTTCATTAAAGGTCCTCCCAATTTTACTTACTTGGATAAAATGCAAAATGTCTGCTCCTCATTGTGCAGAAAAATGAAGTCTGGGCAGTGAGGAAATTTTATCTTGAGCTATAAACCAATAACATTTCTGGTAGAAGCAAATACCAAGTGCTGTAGAACAACTGATTTGGGAAAGAGCTGGTCAGGATGCTTTTTTCCACTTTTCCCACCCAATTTTGGCTTGTCAGATTTTTCTGCTTTTTATTCTTTGCTTAGCATTACTACTATTTGGACTGCCAGCCTCCTTTCTTGATGTTTAGTTACTGATGATTAAAGGCTGATGCTGACTCTATTTAGAGAGTCTCTAAAATAGTATAATAAATATGCTGGTCCCTGGCCAATGATACAGTCCAGTACTGTTTGAGCAAGAGTAAGACTGCTGTCTAGCTCATAATCACTGAGTACCTTCCACATCCTGGGTCTTGAGTCATGAGTTACTCTTTTTCATTGTTGATTTTCCCTGTTGCTTTCACTCTAGTGATTCCAATCAAACAGGAATTTGTTGTGATAAGAAGGTGAGAGAATTTCCAGTTACTAATTTTATCATATTAGACACATCCCTTAAGAGTGGCTTAACATGGGAATAGTTATTCTCACCAGGGTGTTGGTAGAATTTAATGAGATATAACAGGTAAAGTTCCTGATACATTATAGGTCTACTAAAATACCTAAAAAATAATATCCTTCATTTTCTCCTTTATGAAAGAAATTAATCCTGCAAATTTAGTTATTTCTACTATTCTACCAACATTGTATTACCTTATTTAATTTTTGCTTTTAATTTTCTTGCAACTATAGGCTAATATCCCTAATAAATACAGATGTAAAAATTCTCAATAAAACACAAATTTAACAGTACAATAAAGGGATTATTCACCATGATCCAATGGGATTTACCCCTGGGATGCAAGAATGATTCAATGTATACAAATCTCATATTTAAACAATGGATTATTATCCAGCCATAAAAATTAAGGAATTCCTATCCTTTCTGACAGCATGGATGGACCCGGAGATTACTACACTAAGCAAAATAAGCCAGTCCAAGAAAGACAAATAACATATGATTTCACTTACATGTGGAGTCTATTGAACAAAAAAAACTGACAAGTAGAATAAAACCAGAGGCTCGGATACATGGAACAGACTGAGAGATCTCAGAGGAAAGGGAGAGGGGGCACTGGCAGAGATTAACCAAAGAACATATATGCATATATGCATAGCCCATGGGCACAGGAGAGCGGAGCTGGGTGGATGGGAGCAAAGAGGGAAAATGGCAACATCTGTAATAGCATCAACAATAAAAATTCTGTAAATCAAAAAGAAAGTTATTTTTAAAAATAAAAATACTTTCCAATATTAAAAAATCAACATGACACATCACATTAATAAAACAAAAATGAAAAATAAAAACACAAGACTGTTATCTGCCCACACAGTCAGACCCATATTTCAATTTCTGTTGTCTGCCCTGCATTATTCTTCAGGTTTTAATAACTATTTTTCATTTTCTAAGTTCACCTTACAGGTTAATTAATCCTCACTTTTAATCTTTTGTGAGCTCTTCCTGATATGCACTTACGCCTCCACTTGAGAGAACCCCTATCCTTCTTCTAGATTCAGTATAATTATTAAGGGAGAAATTCCCCAAAGCTTGGTTCTCTTTGCTGATGCAGTAAAGAATTACAGATCGATAAGCCTATTAGCATGCAAGCAAAGTTTATTCTAAGTTCTAATAGGTAAGCAAAAGCAAGAGTGACAAAAACAGGTGGCAAGAGGCTGGGTGATCACTACCCAGGTAGCCAGAGGCTGGCTGGCCAGAGTCCCCCTCTTGTGTGGCAAGAGAGCCAAGGGGCCAAGAGAGTGAGTCCTTTGTTCTGAGGACTTTTTTGGTTGCTGAGATAGGGGTGAAGAAGTTACATATTGATTGATGGGTAAAGATGGTGCCAGCTTCCCCCAGGAAGATGTGACCACCCAAACATATGTATTTATGGGGGTCTGTTAGCCCGAATCCTTATCTTACTCCAGATTTTATTTGTTCATTTTGCATATGTTTTGGGAGGCAGGCAGTTAACCAAAGTTGTTTTATGGGCTTTTCTTTCTTTCCTCTTTTAAAAAGATTTTATTTATTATTTTTAGAGAGAAGGGAAGGGAGAGAGGTAGAGAGGGAGAGAGACATCAACATGTGTTGCCTTTCACCTGCCTCCAGCTACAGACCTGGCTGGAGACCTGGCTTGCAAACTGTAAGGGCTTTTTTTTTTTTTTTTTTTTTTTTTTTTTTTTTTTTTTTTTTTTTTTTTTTTTTTAAAGATTTTGTTTTATTATTTTTAGAAAGAGGGGAAGAGAGAGAGGCAGAGAGGGAGAGATACATCAATGTATGGTTGCTTTTCACCTGCCTCCAGCCACAGACCTGACTGAAGACCTGGCCTGCAACCTAGTTATGTTGCCCTGGCTGGGAATGGAACCCGCAACCTTTGGGTTCACAGGCCGGCGCCTTATCCACTGTGCTACCAGCCAGGGTGTAAGGGCTTTTTATTGGATACTTGAGCCCCTCCCCTTCTCCCTTCCAGGCTTTGGGATGAATACACAGTCTCAAGGTTTTCCTTTTCCCTGCTAGAGGAGAGGATGCACAAAGACTTTCAAGGGCTCCCCTTGCACTGTCACAGTTGACTTGTGTTGCTCAACTGGTGTTGCTCAACTTGTGTTGATAAAGCTGGCAGCCTTATCAAACCAGTCTCAGGAGGACTAGGTCAACTGGCACCTTTCTTTTTAGCTCCTTGTACTAACTTCTTTGTTAGATTGCAATGGTAAAGGTCACCTCTGGCTGCTCATTCTACTGTAACATAATGGTAGGTTTTCTGTAAAGAATGTATTATTCTCCTCAAGAAGTGGTGACTAATTTTTGAATCCATAGAGCAGGATTACAGTGCCATGTCTAAATTGCACTTATTCATGTCTTGTCCCAAGTTTAGGCTCTGAGCTCCTTATGAGAAGAACAAACAGTTTACTATTATTCATCCACAGATTATATTTTAGTACCTATCTTACAGTAATTGCTTAATATTTGTAGAAAATGCAAAACCACATGATTGACTAAAGTAAAGAGATGATTCCAACATAAATAGAAAATGAAAAGAAATAAAACAAGGGGAAATGCTATTGAAGAAGGGAGGCCCCATGACTGCAAGTTGATACCAGAGAAGACAGTGGGAAGAAAGGAGAAAATATTTTCATGTATCCAGAATTTTCCTATAGAATGATAAATGGAGTAGCTATTAATGGGGTTTCTTGCTTGATAGACACAATGCCTAATGAGAGGTGACCTCCCAGTGGGAAGAAAGAGTTCAAAGGCATAAGAGCTCCAAAGGTGAGTCCCAGAGCCAAATCTGACACAAGCTGGTATTGTTTTTCTTCCCTAACTCCAGAGAACTAAACCTCTCAGGGAAGAGAGATAAAAGAATCTTTATCAGTGAGGCTCTTGGAAACTCAGCACTGAAAGCCACGTAAACTCTAAATGCTCCCACCACTGGGAATATATCCAAAGAAACATAAAACAATAATTCCAAATAATATATGTGTTAGGTCTGGTGAGAGTGAGAGGAGAAATGACAGAACAGGCCATGACTTGAAAAGGTTTATTTGGCCAGCTGTGACAGGTGGGCTGAGATGCAAAAGCAGGGGTTTTTAAAGGTGATAAGGGGGGAGGGAGTTGAAGAGACTTTCTGCAGATGGTTTTGGGGGACTTGGCTCTGAGAACAGAGAAGTTTACTAAAACAGAAGTTACTAAATTCTTGCCAGCAGGCTAAGATATCTCTGAAGGAAATAAGCTTTCACTGGTATCAGCAGTTATTGGGGCTTGTTAAAATTATACCAGAATTTCTGGAACCCACGTCTTATGCCTAAGACTCTGCATTTCTATGTTCATTGCAGCATCATTTACAGTAGCCAAGCTATGGGAACAACCCAAGTTCCCACCAAT
>PVIW01009384.1:0-52303 GCA_004026585.1 Noctilio leporinus
ACCAGCCTGCATTCCCACCAACAGTGTATGAGGGTTCCCTTTGCCCCGCATCCTCACCAACACTTGTTGTTTGTTGATTTGCTGATGATTGCCATTCTGACAGGTGTGAGGTGGTATCTTAATGCAGTTTTAATTTGCATCTCTCTGATGACTAGCGATGTTGAGCATTCTTTCATATGCCTCTGGGCCCTTTGTATATACAATACTTCTTAGTAAAATTTTTTAAATACAAATCTGCTGGTGATGAATTTCTTCAGTGGTTGTATGTCTAAAAAATCTAATATCCCTTCATTTCTAAAGGGTATTTTTACTAGGTATAGAATTTTAGGTTGATAGTATTTTTCTTTGAGCATTTTAAAGATGCCGCTTATTGTCACATTGTTTCCAATGTGAAGTTTTGTCACTTTCATCTTTCGTTTCTTTTATATATTATGTGCTTTTTTCTTTTGAGTGACTTTAAGATTTTCTCTTTGTCACTTGTTTTAAGAAATTTGGTATTATTTCTTTTATGTTTCTTGTGGTTAGAAGCGTTAAGTTTCTTGAGCATGTGACTTTCTTTCTCATCAAGTTTGGAATATTTTCCGCCATATTTCTTCATATATTTTTTGGCACTCCTCCTTTCTTCAGAGATGCCAATTATGCATATATGTTAGGTCATTGAAATTGTCCTACAGGTCAATGATGTTCTTTTCACAATTTTTCACTTTATTTTATCTTTGTGTTTCATTTGGATAATTATTTTTGGGGTCTGGAGACACTGAAAAATTTTAAGTAGAAATTAATGGTAATTGCTTTTTTAAATGCTATTTAGGCTTATAAAAGCTTTTATAGGAATGCCCTGCTTTGGGGTATCAGGAGAAACCTATTCGAGGGTTGGATAATAATTGTTGGGAGAAGGGAATACCTTATATGCTATTAGATGTTTAGCTGTATCCCTGGCGTCTATGCACTAGATGTCAGTAGCATCCCCCAAATTGTGACAAATCAGAAGTATAGTAATATTTAGTACTTATCAGTAATTCATTCCATAGTTCATGGTGACTGCCGAAACCAACTAGTACAGAGCTGGCAACCAGTGATGAAGCATTTTCTCTTGTGGGAGCAATTTCTTTTTCTTTATAGTTTTATGGGTTTGGGGTTTTACATATGATTAATTTTAAATCAACCTTGGACTTTGACAGGCTTTGCTTTCTGTGCATGACACTGTGGCTTCAAAGAAATACGACCCAGTATTGCCTCCTATGCCTGATGACATTGATGATGAGGAAGATTCAGTAAAAATTATTCGTCTGGTCAAAAATAGAGAACCACTGGTAAGTTTTGGTCTACATGATGTGCCAGATATAAGCAGATACCCATGATAAAGCCAAATCTGATGGGGACTTTCCATATATCTTCTCTTCAAATATATACTTCCTCTGTGTCCTCAAACTGAGTTTCAAATCAATAGACTTTCATTTTCATTTTTCTAAATCATATACTTTTATGTCTAAAGAATATGATTAAGAAAAATGAAAATGAAGGCAAATGAAATGACAGGAATTCTGTTGTTAGAAATAGCAATAATTTTGAAATGTGAATTGTTGACATTTATAAAAGAAAGCATAACATGCACCAGTCACAGATGATTTGAGATTAAATGGTGCAACTGAAAATAATTTCTATGTCTTTTCTAGAACGCTGATTTATTTTAAAGTAAGGAGGAGAAGTTATTCAAGTGTTTGAAGTTTGAAAATGTAAACACAACCATTTATTTTAGCACCAGAATTTATATAATGATGAATTATGTCAAGGGGTCTGTGGTAGGCAAAATAATACCCCCCACCCCCAGCTCCAATGATGTCATGTCCTGAACTTCAGAACCTATGAATATGTTACCTTATATGCGGAAGGCACTTTTTATGGTTAGTTCAGGGTTTTAAATGGGGAGATTATTCTGGGTTATTTGGTGGGTCCAATCTAATCACAAGGGTTCACCTTAAAGTAAAAGGAGGCAGATGGGTTGCTGTACTCTGTAATGATGGAAGCAGAGGTTGGAGTGATGTGGCTATGAGCCAGGAATGACAGAAGCTTCTAGAAAGTGGAAAAGGCAAGGACTGGATTTTTTCCTAGATCCTGCAGAGAAATACAGCCTTGCTGACAACTTGATTTTAGCCCCATCATATCCATTTTGGATTTTAAGCCACTAAATTTGTGATCATTAGTTATATAGCAGCAATAGAAAATAAATACAATGTGTATCCATATTTTTATAAAGCTACATTCAAAGACATTTGAATTAAGACATTTCTGTGTTTTTAAAGAAATAGCAATTTGTAATATTATAGTTGCTGGGTTCTATGTTAAGTACTTTACATACAGTACATTATATTTATTCCTCATAGTTGTTATGAGGATCATAGTTTTTACAGATCAAGAAACTAGTATTCAGATCAAGAAACTAATATTCAGAGAAATGAAGTAGCTTACACAAAATGTAACAGCCAATAAGTGGTAGAATCAAGATGTAAACTTGGTTCTTTTTAAATACTGTTTTGTTTTTTTTTCTGTGCTATATTGTATCTTTACACTTTTCCCTTTTGGTTGTTTTCTTCTCTTTGTCTTGTTAAAGGGCAACTTTGGTATGTTGCTAAATGCATTGGACAGTTGTGCTCAGGAAATGTGCAGTTTGCATATTATAAAGGGATTCACTGAGCCCACCAAGCTCATCCATGGATATCTTAGGGCTCCCTGTATTCCTGGTTAAGATCGTTTAATTTAGGTTATACTTCCTGCTTTTCCCGTGTGATTATAACTCTGTGCTGATAACTGAAAAAGCTCATGATTTTTATTATTGAGGTGATACACTTAGTAAGATTAGGTGATGCTCATGTTGGAGAGAGTTATCTCAGGGTCAAGCACCGTAAAGTGACAATCCTTGGTGGATTCCGTGCATCTGTCAATATGAAACATGTTTTGATTTTGATCAATTCAGTCTTTTAGGGCTATCATTGAAAGACCATCTAAAGGAGGTCAATAATTAATCATTTCTTTGATTAGTGATAGTTTCCCCAGGGAGGAGGGGTGAACTTTGGTGAGCTAACATTTAAACAGTTATCAGCAATATTTAAGTTCCATGCCTTGTGATAAAAGATCTTCAAAATGTTTATCAAAGGAATTTGGCATGTACTGCACCAAGATTTTGCAAAAGATTTAACTGGACCTACAATAATTCATTTAAATTAAAAAATATTGAGTGAAATATGTAAAAGAATAATGCTGTGATATCATAGTTTGTTACTAAACATTCATTTAGCTGATAAGCATGTAACAATTTTTTTTTTTTTTTTTTTTTTTAGAAAGAGGGGAAGGGAGAGAGGCAGAAAGGGAGAGAGACATCAATGTATGGTTGCCTTTCACCTGCCTCCAGCTGTGGACCTGGCTGGAGACCTGGCTTGCAACCTGGTTAGGTTGCCCTGGATGGGAATTGAACCAGCGACCTTTGGGTTCACAGGCCGGCACCTTATCCACTGTGCCACCAGCTAGGGCTGCATGTAACAACTTTTGTTATAGATAATATAATACAGGGTATTTAAAATGAGAATCTGAACTACCATATTGGCAAAAGCAACATGTTAGATTTTTAAAAAATTTTACCCAGGGATATACTCACTGATTTTAGAGAGAGGGGAAGAGACAGAGAGGGAAGGATGGAGGGAAAGGGGTGGTGGTGGTGGGAGAGAGACAGAAAGAAACGTTGATGTGAGAGAGAAACATAGATTGGTTGCCTCCTGCTCTTGCCCTGCCCAGGCACCAAACCTGCAACCCAGGCATGCGCCCCGTCTGGGAACTAAATCCATGACCTGCTGGTCTACAGATGATGTGCCAACAACTGAGCCACACTAGCCAGGGAATGACATGTTAGATTTGATAGGACCTTTGGATGTAGAGGGCAAGAGGAGAGAAGTCAACAGTAGCATAGGAGGCTTTTTAAAAAATATTTTATTTTAAAAATTATTGTCTTATTGTTACTCTGTTACAGTTGTTCCAATTTTTTCCCTTTTGCCATCCTCCACCCAGTCCATTCCCCACTTTCACAAATGCCCACACTGTTGTCCATGTCTATGGGTCATTCCTATACATTCTTTGACCAGTCCCTTCCCCTTCTTTACACCATTATCCCTCTCTTTCCTCCCTTCCCTTTGGTCACTTTCAGTCTGTTCCATGTTTTCATGCCTGTGGTTCTATTTTGTTCATTAGTTTATTTTGTTCGTTAGATTCCTCTTATAGGTGAGATCATGGTATTTATCTTTCACTGACTGGCTTATTTCACTTAAGTGACTAGAAGTCCTGTACATTCAGTTAGGAATAAAAGGAAATAAATGGGGATATAAATGACTTCATTTCCTTACGGTTATACTAAGACTATGGGGCTCTGCAGGTGCTAGGAAGAGGCTAGACATTAGGAAATGGAACTGGGGAAATTTCTTTTAAAATAGGTTGAATTGAGCCCTGGCTGGCTGCCTCTTGCACACTCCCAATTGGGGATCTGGCCTGCAATGCAGGCATGTGCCCTGACGGAATCAAACCAGTGATTTTGTGTTTTGCCAGATGACACCCCTCCTCCCCCCACCCCCACCACTGAGCCAGGCCAGTCCGCAGTCAGGGCTTCACTTCTTCCAGTCCTTCTTTGCCCAGATGTTGTTTTCTCAATGAGGCCTATCTCTTTTCATTGTCTTCCCTCTACTTTCTCTAGCACTCCTGGTCTTCCTTACCCTGCCCTATCCCACCCATCTCCATTGTGTTTACTGCCTTTTTTTTAAAGGATTTTATTCATTATTTTTAAAGAGAGGGGGAGGGAGGGAGGAAGAAAGGGAGAGAAACATCAGTGTATGTTTGCCTTTCACCTGCCTCCAGCTGGGGACCTGACTGGAGACCTGGCTTGCAACCTAGGTTGCCCTGACTTGGAATTGAACCAGTGACTCTCCACTGAACCACACCAGCCAGGGGTCACCCTTTTAACATACTATATAATAATTATTTCCTGTTTTGTTTGTTTTTCTTTAGTAGATGCAACTTCCATGGAAGGACAGAAATCTATGGTCCCCCCCAACCCCCAACCCCCATTGTATTATAAGCCTTTAGAACAGAGCCTGGCATGTAGTAGGGGCTCAATAAGCATTTGTCTACTTCATTGAATCACAGCATATGTCAAAGGGATGACTAACAGTAGGTACAATAAATTGGATGGTACTGTATTGAAAACCAGAATAACCCATAGTGGAGAAAGATTTGTCCTTGTCATAGTTCTGTGTTACAAACCACACCTAAATTTTATGGCTAAAACAGTAATGTAGTATTGCCTCTCACATTTTTGGAGGCTGAAGCTTAGCTGAGCGTGTAGTTAGAAGGTGGCCAGTCGGGGGCCCTGGCTGGTAGCACAGTGGGTAAGGCGCCGGCCTGCGAACCCAAATGTCACAGGTTCGATTCCCCAGCCAGGGCACATAACCAGGTTGCAAACCTGGTCCGCAGTTAGAGCTGTGGCTGGAGTCAGGTGAAAGGCAGCCATACATTGATGTCTCTCTCCCTCTCTGCCTCCCTCCCTTCCCCTCTTTCTAGAAATAATATCTTTTAAAATTAAAAAAAAAAAAAAAGAAGAAGAAGAAGGTGGCCAGGACAAGGGTCATCTGAGAGCTCCTTCATTCCCACGACTGATGCCTACATAGGATGGTTGCCATGTTTCTCTTTTTCCCAGTAGAATCTCTATTAGTCTAGCTTGGGCTTCCTCAAAGCATGACAGTAGTCATGGTTTTCTTCATGGTTGGTGGCTTCCCATAGAACGGGTGTTTCAACAGACCCAGGTAGCAGCTATAAGTCTTGTAGCCTTAGATGCCTCAGAGTCATTCCCGCCATTTAATATGGGAATATGACACAAACATATAAAGATGGAAGGAACTGATGACCTACCTCTTGGAGACAAGATCCCATAAGGGTAATGAAATCATCATACTATGAACAAAATATTATAGAAGGATATAGGGTAACTGGGTCAGCAGAAATTGTAACCGAGATGCATATTCAGCCCCCTGCTATGGTGAAAGCCAAACTCTTGAGACAGGTGCTGGTGCAGAAGGTAACAACTTGGGAGAATTGCTGACTCTCATCTCAAAGACTTTATTCCCCCTTCCTGCTGAAGCCTGCAAGTCTTACATGAATTGGGAGGGGAGGGCTTTTTTCCTATCCAATGATCTTGTCAGCCTGTGGCACTCTTGGGTTCCACCACTCATCTAGCTTTTGCTGCCTTTGGGCCCCACCCATTCATCTTCCTAGCTTTCCGTGTGCCCAGTGGGAGAATTCCACCTGCGCTTCGTAGCCAACGCAGGGGTCTCCCTGGCGCTCCCTAAGCGTGTGCGGCAACAATCTCCCCTTCAAAACTAGATTCTCATAATCTTACAAGGATAAATGGAAGTCTCATCTTCTTTGTTACCTCCTGCTATCAAGGGGCATAGCCTTACCTGTTCCCAGGTCCAGAGATTCTTCCTATCTCCTGAAGGCAGGAGGTGGTCAAGAATGGAGGGAAGCCTTTGTGTGAGGGGGGATTGCTGTCTTCAGAAGGTAACATAGGATGGTGCTGCCGAAAAAGGGAAGCAGTTGGAAGCAAACGAGCTTCCAACGTGAGACCTAATGTGTAGACAAGCAGTCAAATAAATATTCAGTGAAGGGTATGCCTGGTAGTGCCGGGATTTGTAGTGAAATCGGAATCTGGAGAGGCTAAAGGACCCCCATGATCCAATCCTGAGTGGGACTTTGGGTGGCGCATCCAACAGTGGGGTGCATTTGTCCAGGAAGCCACCATCTGGGAAATGCAGAGAAAGGTGTTATAAATGCAGAGAAAGGCATAAAATACAGCAATCAAAAATAGTAATAAGATAAAAGTAACATTGTCAATTAGCTTTGGGAGGGACTGTCCTTTTCCCAAAGGAACATTAAGCCCAAGAAGTGGCGGCACTTGGCGGCTTGTCTGGCTGTTTCACCCACTGTTTAGTTTCCCTGGCTATTTTGGGGATGCTTATTCTGGTGTCCTGGGCAGTGCATAATGGCAGCCAGGTTTGGTGGATTCATTGCCTCTAGCCATTGAAAAATATCTTTTGCATGTTTGATGTCCTTATTCCCCGAGGTTAAGAGCCCTTTCATTTCCATGTTGCCCCATGGGCATGGACTACCATGAAGGAGCATTTAGAGTTGGTGTAGATGTTACCATTCCTTCCCTGGGATCATGCTAAGGCTCTGGGGAGGGCTAGCAGTTCTCCCATTGTGCCAGGGTTCCTTGTGGCAGGGGCCTGAGCTTCTGCTGCATTGATGACTGTTTTCCATGAAGCTGCTCCCATCTGTTTATAATTCCCAGCCAGGTTCTGTCAGCAGCTGGTGCAATAGGTATAATCTGCTGGAATAAACTTGGTCAATAATTTGTAAGCAGTCATGTTGGAGATCTGAGCCTTTCTCTGGGTCCGGGGAGTAGGGTGGTGGGATTTCAGGTAGTGGTGGTTTATGAGGTAGCATTTGGGTTGTCTAATAAAATGGCCTGACATTTTCCCACGTACCCTGCTATCAGCCAGCACCTTCCTTTTTATTCCAGTAGGGTTAGCACCTGGTGTGGTACAAATACTGTAGTAGGTCGCTCCAGAGCGAATGGATTAAATGGTCGTTGCGAATAGCAGTTCTGATCAGTTTGCCTTAGACAGTTCCTGACTTTACTGTACATTATTTGCCTGTTTTTGGGCAAATGATAACCATTTGTGATTCAGTTTCTCACCTGTGATGTATGGATAAGTAATATTAAATTAGATTAGTAGAGTTTTAGGTTTACTTCGGTGGAAAAGTTTGAGATCCATTAGTTAAGAGAAATGAAAGCTGATCTAACCAAACTATATTAAGAGTACTACATTTCCAGTCATCTTGGCTACAAGTTAAGTGTTTAAAAGCAGAAAATACCAGTAATTGGTAAGTGTAAGTTTTATGGCTGTGGAGAGATGCTCATTCAAGTGTTTGGCTTCAATGCATGTATAGGGAGGAAAAGCTCACATCATCCTATCACTGTCTTATTTGATTTTTACTGTTATGAGGTGTGTCTATAATAGCTGTCATATATAAAATATACTTATGAATGGATTTTAAGTTTTGTTCATATACCTATTTTTTAGTGATATAAGTGTGTTTATTGTCACACTGGAGAAAAATTCCACTTTCTTCTTCAGGGTGAATTCTGTCACCGCCTAATGTGCATGGTTTTAGTCCTGTGATGCAATGCAGAATGGCTTTTCTGAACTGGCGCCAGTTTCTTGGAAGGGAAAATCATGAAAAGGTGTTCAAAGTAACCATTTGTGCCTGATGTTCTTACAAAGCAATGCTCAGTTAATCTGCTTCTGAACATCCATAAATGAAGAATTTCTGGACTCTTTTTGAAATTGTTTCCTAATCTCATGCCAAAATGTTAGCTCTGTTTATACTAGGAACAATCCTAGTACATAAAAACCCTGGACTAACAGTTCTTTCTTCCATTAGTTTATATTAGCCTTGAGTAAGAAATAGAACTAACTTTGGAGTTTTAATTGTTTTATTTATTGTCACTGAGTTCACTTACTATAATAGTGTAATAGAAAGACCACTGAACTAAAAGTCAGATGACCTGAGTTTTATAGTTCATGTAATTGTTTTCTATTCACTTAACCTTCTTTCTATATAGTCTGTCTTCTTTGTGGGATATTTTAAAAATCCTCACTTGCACATATATTTTTATTGATTTTAGAGAAGAAGGTGGAGAGAGAGAGAAAAACATTGAATTTTTACTTCCTGTATGTGCCTTAATCAGGAATCAGTCATCAACCTAGTTATATGCCCTACCTGGGGATCAAACCTATGACCTTTTTGGTTTATAGGACGATTTTCCAACCAACTGATGAAATGAAATGAGAAAATACTTGAATAGGGTAAAACAAATAGTACTTAAATATAAGGTATTATAATGGAAAGAAACTATTTGTGCTTTCCATAGTGTTGAAGAAGTTAAAGACTTCAAAGATCTTTAAATTTTGCGGAAAACCTTAGATAAGCTGTATGGTACCTAGTAATGAGTATTTGTAAGGCATATGAGTATAATATCTGTTTCTCCTGCCTCAGTTCTTTTTCTTTTCTTTTTCTTTTTTTGTAGTTGTTTTTATTTTTTTCCACATAAATCTCCTTATATCTTCTTCCCTTGTTGTATCACCCAATACACACATTTACCCACAGATACCTCTGTTTTTCTTAAAAGGGAGCCACCATTAAGAAAGATGAGCAGAGCGGGGCCATTGTTGTGGCTAGAATCATGAGAGGAGGGGCTGCAGACAGAAGTGGTAAGAGTGTAAATGTTAAGTGGATATAGACAAGTAATGTTGCACTTTATATGTAATATTTTAATATATAACCAGGAGGAGGATAATCTTTTTTTTTCAGGCTTTTTCTTTTAAGATTTAAAAAAATTTATTGTTATTTTTAGAGAGAGGGGGAGGAAGAGAGGCAGAGAGGGAGAGAGACATCAATGTATGGTTGCCTTTCACCTACCTCCAGCCACAGACCTGGCTGGAGACCTGGCTTGCAACCTGGTTATGTGCCCTGGCTGGGGAATTGGACCAGAGGCCTTTGAGTTTGCAGGCTGGCACCTTATCCACTGTGCCACCAGCCAGGGCTGGATAATAATCTTTTGATGTGATACAGCAAGACAAGAACTAAGATATTTTTCTCTGTATCAATATGTAGGAACCTATTTTAATAAATGAGGAATAAATCTCTCTCTATTCTCTTCATTTATGTGAAGAGGTTACCCTAAGACTAACTTCAGTGTTTCTGACTTGAAAGGAACTACATAAAGCATGCAGCCTTTCCAAAAAAGTAAGAGTTATTTTATAAGATGAAAATAGTATGCCTTACTAGACACAGAGCAAGATGCTCTTGTCATTTTTTGCCAGCATTATGATGTTGTAGTCTTTGATCCGTTGGTACGTAGAGACATGGAATCTGAGATGGGAAAAGCAGGAAAGTCTTCTTTCCAATCCATAGATATTTTAACGGAAGCAAACAGTGCTTTAAGTGTGGACACAATTACAGATTACAGTTTCTTTTGTAGGTAACACTGCTAATTTCTTGAATTTATTGTTACTCAGGTTTGATTCATGTTGGTGATGAACTTAGGGAAGTGAATGGGATACCAGTTGAAGATAAAAGGCCTGAGGAAATAATTCAGATTTTGGTAAGCTGAAATTTTATTTTAAATTTGCAATGAAAATAAAATTGAATCACTATATTTCCTATTTTGTTATGATTACAGGGTTTGGATTGAGCAGTGCGGGATTTGAATTGCGATTCTGTCACTTAATCCTTTTGTGTCTTTGGAAAATACCTTAATTTTTATTGCCTCATTGTTTTTATTTGCAAAATTGAACATAGAGGTAAATATCTCACTGGAGTGTTTTGAGGATGAAATGAGCTAAAAAGTTTATTTCAGGGCCTGTCCCAAATTAGGTACTTAATAGATTCCATCTACTCTGTTTTTGGTGATGGCATTTTATCTTTCTGTTTCTCCCATTAACATAACCAGACTATAGGCCATGCTTTCCAGTTATATAAAATAGTAAAACTTAGATGTCTTATGAAATCTAAAATAGAATTAAATTATATTAGGCCTTGACAATATTAATTCTCAAGTTCATTTGTAAGGATAAAGTTACATATGAAAATGTATTAGAAACTACAGAAATAAAAAGAAAGTTTAGTATTTTAAAAGAGGCCTCAGTATATATGCAAACTTAGTATATGAATTTTTTTAAAAAATTTTATTGTTGTTGTATTATATCCATCCCCTTTTTGTTCCCCTCTGTCCCCTTCCCCACCCTCCCACTCCCCCGCAAAGTCAATCCCACTGGTTGTCCATGTCCATGGTTTTTCCATACTAGGTTCTTGTCTAAACTGCTCCCCTTCTTTGCCTCTTCCTCCCCTCTCCTCCTATGTTGTTTTTTGTTTTTTTTTTTAAAGATTTTATTTAATTATTTTTAGAAAGAGGGGAAGAGAGAGAGGCAGAGAGGGAGAGAGACATCAATGTATGGTTGCTTTTCACTTGCCTCCAGCCACAGACTTGACTGGAGAGCTGGCTTGCAACTTTGTTATGTGCCCTGATGGGGAATCGAACCTGCGACCTTTGGGTTCGCAGGCCGGCACCTTATCCACTGTGCTACCAGCCAGGGCTGTTATTTTTTTTATTAGTGGGAAAACAATGAAATCATTTTATAAATAGTATTGCATTAATTAATGATTCATTTAGAAAATATAAAGTCAGTCCCTATTTTACACCACACACAGAAATAAATCACAGCCCTGGCCAGGTAGCTCAGTTGGTTAGTGTTGTCTCAGTATGTCAGGGTTGCAGGTTTGGTCCCCAGTAGGGATCAAACATACAAGAAGCAACTGATGAATTCTTAAATAAGTAGAACAATAAATTGTTTTTTTCTCTCTCTTTCTCCCTTCCCTTCTCTCTAAAATAATTTTTTTAAGTTAAAGACAAATGAATTTTAACACATATTCAATTTTAAAAAATCACAAAAAATAGAGACCTTTTTTATGTAAAATTCAAGTAGGAAAAACTGATATGACTATATAAATTTTCTGTATAGAAAAAAATGCCATATATCAAACTTTAAAGTCAAATGAGATTGCAGGAAAAAAAATTCAGTATATGTAGCAAAAAACTAATACTTTAATATATGGAGAAATCATAAAAATAAAAACATACATAAAAATTGGCAAAGTGCAGATACTTTACAAAAGAAAACATGTCTGAAAAAACTAAATTCATGGAGATTTAAAAGACTGATAACTCCTAGAGTTCTCCAGATTATAGAGAAATAGATGTTTATTTGCTTTTAGTAGTAGGATAAATTAATAGAACCTTTTGAAGTAGCTATCTAAAAACTATCAAATTTTAAAATTCATATACCCTTTAATTAAGAAATTCAGTTGTTGGAAATTAACCCTAAGGATCTAATGTAAATGTGCATAAACAAGATATCTTAAAAAATATTTAGAAACTATTAAGGTTACATTGATTGAATAATCAATCATTCATCTACAGGATGGATTAGTGTGAAGTAGTCACAGTGGTTGATAGACCTATATGACTTAATGGCAATAATAATACTAATAACTGCTTATATTGATTGAGCCCTAAATGGCATTGTTCTAAGGGCTTTACATACATCAGAACACACACACACACACACACACACACACATGCACAAACTTGAAGAATGGGAAGGGATTATAGAGAAACTTTTGTTTTCTCTCTATTTGTGCAACTCAGTATTATATGAATTCTTAATAAGAGTTGTGAATGATGCCCTGGCTGGGTGCACAGTTGTTTGGAGCATCATCCCACACACCAAAAAAGTTTCACGTTCAGTTTCTGGTTGGGGTACTTACCCAGTTTGAGGATTCAGTCCCAGATTGGGGTGCATAGGGGAGGCAACCAATTGATGTTTCTCTTTCTCCCTTCCTGTCTAAAAGAAATAAAAACATATCCTTGAGTGAGGATTAATGAAGATTTGTGAAGTACTTTTATGATAAGCAGAACAATATTACTATTTTGAAGCCACTCTTATAAAATTCGAATATTTATACAATTAAACCCCATTTTACTTGAGTCTCTGCTGTGCTGAGGTCCCTCCTTTGGTTTGCAAGAGCTGATTCTACGCAACTCCTCCCCAGCGTGGCTTTCAGTGGCTTCACATTGTAAATTGAAATTGGCTATGATGGGAGTATTTATACCATGAAAATTGGCAAACAAAACAAATCAAGGCCTTTTTCTTTCTCTTTTCTTTTTTTTTTTTTTAAATCAAACAGAGTCCTGGTTTACCAGCACACTGTTGATAGTGAGCCTCAGAGAGATCTAACCATTCTCCCTTTGCTCTCTCTTTCCCTGCCTTCTCCCCTCCCTGCCTGCTGGTCTCCCTGCCTCCCCCTTTCTTCCCTCTCTCACTCCTCTTAGATCTGTGCCAGGTATTTATAGCTTTTATGGAGTTTACAATTAGCAAAGATAATAGATAATAAGACATAATTGTGTAAATAATTATTTAGATATTATTATGATAAGTAGTAAAAAGGCAGAGAGATAGAGAATGACACTAAAGGGAGACCTTCTCTTGTCTGAGAAAGCAAAGGCTTGTTTTAATTAAATTTGAATCAATATTCAATCTTTCATCTTTTAATCTATTACGTTTGGTATTTTACTCACTAATAGAATATAATAGTGTTTTTATTTTTTCTGATACGCATTGCAACTAATTGAATATATAGTTATAACTGCATTACTGACAGTATAGCTATTTTAGTTTCTAAAAACATGGATGCTAATATTTAAATGTAATAGTCTGAACCTTGCATCTTATCTGGTCTCCACATTTATTATTGTCTGTTAAAGGCACTAAGTAGCTCGACATGGATGGTAATATATTCATCGGCATTTTAAAAGTGCCCAGGAGGTAAAAATGGATTTAGTGGTTGATGTTTTTTAACTTATTTGACAAACTTCAGTGCTTTCTCATGTTACAGGAATTTCTACAAAAATAGTTTTCTCAGTTTGCTCTAAAGAGTAGAAACCCCACACTTGTAAATTTTCTAATGCATTTAGTTTTCTACCTGTTTTATCTTCTTTCTCTTTGGCTGTAGAAGTTTTCTTATAACTCTTTTCTTCCTCTGAGATCAGGCTCAGTCTCAGGGAGCAATTACATTTAAGATCATACCCAGCATCAAAGAGGAGACTCCGTCTAAAGAAGGCAAGGTAATCGTTACCTTAAAATCTGTTATTTTGCTGCGGGGGGACTAATGGTTTTTCATCTAACGCGTACCCTCTTTGTCATGAAAGTTTATTTTAATATTCTGTTTTAAAAAATTGTTATTAAATCAGAGTTAAAAGAATATTGGCCATTTTATATATTTTTATATTTACTCATTTTACATAAAATTTTCCTCTAGATGTTTATCAAAGCTCTCTTTGACTATGACCCTAATGAGGATAAAGCAATTCCATGTAAGGAAGCTGGGCTTTCTTTCAAAAAGGGAGATATTCTTCAGATTATGAGCCAAGATGATGCAACCTGGTGGCAGGCGAAGCATGAAGGTGATGCCAATCCCAGAGCAGGCTTGATTCCTTCAAAGCACTTCCAGGAAAGGTGAGCTCCTGGTCCATAACGATGGCCTTTCTTCAGCTGACCTTCTGTTCTCTGCAAAATATCTCTCCAGCATAGTGGTGATAAAAAAAACCTTGCCTCAGCGTTCTTTATCCCTCAGGTTTGGATTTCTGTTTTGTCTAAGTAAGTATGAATAATAACCAAAAATAACACGACAGCACCAGGTCGTATTTGGTTTTTGTTGTGAAACAAATGGAAAATAGCACATTAATATCTGAAACTGTGTTGATGTGAAAGATGACAAAAATGAAGAGTGATTTTGGAGTAGGGAGAACTCAGAAAAATTTGAAAGTAGAGGATTTATTTCTTAATTTGAATAATGTTTCAGCTTTTTCTTAAGACTTTTAATATTTTGGTTTTATATTAATCTTGGATCTGTACTGAAAATTGATAGGCATATTGACCTTTTTCCCCAGGAGATTGGCTCTGAGACGACCAGAAATAATAGTTCAGCCCCTGAAAGTTTCCAACAGGAAATCATGTAAGTTTGTTAATAAGAATTCATAGTACCAAATCTTGGTGTTTATTTTTGATTATTAAAAGCAGGTATTTCTCATGGAACAATAGGTCATATTACCTTGTAAGAGTTTTTGGGTCGTTATTTCACAGGAACACAACAAATAAGAAATTCAAGATTTAAGTGACTCTTTTGATGAAAGGGGTGTTAGAAGCTATTTATAATAAACCCATGGCTCTTTAAGAACTAATAACTGCTGCTCTCTTTGATTTCTGAATTTAGGTATTTTATGTCTCCAAAGCTAGGAGGTTTGGGTGAGATATTTCTTGGTAAAGATTAAGGGGAAAATTTCAGCACATCATTGGACACAGAAGCAATTGTGTCTAAGAATAATTAATTGTTCTTCCTCTTGGTTCCTTGCTTATCCAGTAATCATAGTAACTTCTGACCTTTACCTTGTCTATTTGAACTTATTACCAGACTACATTAGATTAAAAAAAAATTAGGGTAAGAAAAAAAATGATGTAGGGTTACTGAAAAAGATAGTGTGGATTTAGGTGGATTTTTTTTTCCTGTCAACCCACGTCTATTTACATCCCATGTGTCTTAAGTCCCCATCCCATAAATTTCTGACTTCATGTCTTCTGGATGTTTCACGATTCTAGGTATTTTAAGAGTTTAAAAAAAAAAAAAAGCCCTTTGTTTTCAGCATTGAAATTGTACATTAAAAGGCGAAATGAGCAAGTAAATGGTACTGGAATTTTACACCAACATCTGTTTTTAGTATTGTTGCATTTTTCACATCTCCTGTTATTTCTGTCAGTTTTTAGAAGCTTATAGCCCAGGAATTACATCATACGAGAGCCAAACTACAGTTGGTATAAATCTCCCAAGCAAGCAAATACTTCAAATGCAGCACTGATTCAAAAGCCTGCGTGTTCTTGCTCTGCTAAGTTTAGGCAGAAGGAAAAAAGAAAACAACTTGTAGCAGAATGCCATATGCGTTATGACATCAGAAAGCTTCAAGTTTAACCAGAACATTGTCTTATTTTAAAATGCATTATTTTAAAGTCTTCCCTAGTTTGAAGGACCTTTGAGACATCAATCTGACTTGCTGTCTGAGGGTTTAAATTTGGGGTCTGCACATTTCTAATATATCCGGTGCAGGTGGGATAAAAATGCATGGAAGTTGAAAATGAAATAAATGTGATTTTCCTTGAATCACTCAAATTTGTGAATGTTAGGCAACTTTAAAATGTACAGTTTGATATAATTATGAATTTTTATTTATTTAAATATTTTGATACTTGTTTCTTTAAAAAACTATGCCAAGTGAATAGATTGTCTTTTTGCTATTTCTTCCCAAATTGGTTTCAGTATAGAAGTGCATGAATGTGAGACAGGAGGGT
The DNA here is from genome assembly GCA_004026585.1 of Noctilio leporinus. Lineage (NCBI taxonomy): Eukaryota > Metazoa > Chordata > Mammalia > Chiroptera > Noctilionidae > Noctilio > Noctilio leporinus. The sequence continues at coordinate 16,119 of PVIW01009384.1, forward strand.
GTGTGTGTGTGTTTAAGCAGTAATTGTATTAATGAAGGCCTTTTTGGTCTGCTTATTTGCATAATTTTTATATGCTAATACTTCAGTATTTGAACCCAAGAAATATTTATTCCAGGATTTATCTTTACTGAAATGGATGTTTTACTATTTTTTTTTCTTCTTCTGCCTCTTAGTTTCTTTTTCTGCTCCTCTAATACCATTTATTTTATTCACTGATCCTCCTTTCACCCTTTCCTCCTGTGTTTTTCTTTCCTTTATCTTTTTTATTTCTACTCTTTACTAGATTTAATTCACTAAGAGATATATTGTTTATTGTCATATGTAAGTGCTCTTTATTTTTGAGTAGAAATAAATTTGGTCAGTATTATCTAAATTAAAACACTAGTATATATATATATATATAGTACATAGGACTTTGTTCAAAGACACAATGATGTGTATAATATATATGACCTTGTTTAAAGACAGTGTATTTCGATGAAAATTAAATAGAAATCTACTGTCTTCATTCTAAAAGAACTAAAATTCCATTTGAAATGTATTTGTTGTTGTCTTAGAGATTCCTAAACTCAAAAGTTACACAAAATCATGTTTGGAACATTTTAAAAGGCATTTAAAAGCACTTTGTTTTATAACCTTTGTATTTGACAGTGATTCTTTATATAACTTAATTTTGTAAAGGCCATCTGACTCAACATTTCCTGGACTTCAACATTTGGTACTTAGATTTTTGGAATAGGACAGTCATGTTATCATACCTTGTACTAAATTATAGAATAAAACTATGAAGGAAAGCAAAAATAATATAAAATCTTTTCATTTTATGACTTTGAATAATTCATGAAATAGGCTTTAAGAAAAGTGTAATTTAATGCAAAATTTCTAAAAGAATTATGTCATGTTGGTATTTATAAATTTATGAAAAAATACTCCAGTTGATAAAATATTTACAAGTGCACTTAAAACCTAGGAGGTTATTGTTAAGTATTGGATTTAGGATAATGACTTTGTATCAGACTGATCAGTTAACTTTTTCTTTTTTGCAAATTGGTTGTTTGTATTACTGAACTTTACTCCTTATTTGAGTCACATTATTTCATTCATTGTAACTGAAGTTTGTGTGAAGAAAATAAATGTTCATGGAAGATGGGTCTGAACTAGAGGGGTTCAGTTAATGTCAAGATAGAAGTAAAAAAGGGAATAGAGAGTCAACATACTATGACTTTTGTGTTTTTATTTCTGCTGGACCATTGGATCCTGGCTCCACGGGGAGTAAAATCAAGAGCTGTGATAATACTGACTTCTTCTGGCTTTGACACTACCATCCTAATGCAGAGTTTTGAAGGGTGGGTGATGTTCATGTTTGCTGCTTGGTTATTTCCTCCTCTTAGCTAATACATGTCCAGAAAATAGGCTTTATAACCAAATAATTTGCCTTTTAAAGTGAAACATACCTAACTGAAAACTAAAACTTTTTAACATTCCTAAATCTTAGAAGATTGATTGATAGAAGGACTCATCTCCTCCTCCTTTTTTTTTTTTAAAAGAATACTTTATCCCACAAAGAAATTACTAATAGAATTTTGTGTCCTTTTCCTTGCTCCTTCATCTAAAAACAAGTTCTCACATAATAAATGTGTATTAGTAATAGAGACAGGAGCAGACTCGGAAGTCTCATAAGTTTTCTTTGGTATGGCCAACTTTTAGATTATTACATGAGGGACACTGGTTAAATGTTCTAGAAATGAGTAAGCGTGTAGCTTACATCTTATGTTGCATATAGGAGTGGTTTTCATCACAAATTGGCAGTTGGTATGTTGATATAATTTAAAGTACTCAATGATTTTCTGCTAAAAAGCTTTAAAAAAAATAGTTTAGTTGCATTGATAAAGTAGTAGTATATCTAACCTAACCTTCAAAAGGAAATGTGAATTTCTTTGATTACTTAAAATATTATTCACTTTCTATTGAAATTAAAGTATTTAACTTAAGAATATCCCTCCTAATATCATAAATACTAATTTAACTTCAGATAGGGTGTAGGTTATATTCAAGTCCAGTTTATGTATTTGCAAAGACTCTTATTCATATAGTGTATTTTACAGCAGAATATTCAGATATATTTATTTACAATGCTTAGCTCCCATTGTTATCAAGATATAAATATCTGAAAATTTCTAACTGCTGCTTGAATAATATCAATTAAAATTTTTTCTGTTTACAAAAGAAGGTGAAGGGATTGGCTAAAGAACGCCCATGCATGGCGCCAGGACTTGGACATTGAGAGAATTGCCTGGGGGCACGGAGGGGGGGTGGAGCAGGGAGCCCGAGTTAAGTGCAGGGGGGCAAAGGGAGGACAACTCTTGACAGCTGTGATCGCATAAACAGTAAAACACAATTAACATAAAAATTTCCTTTTACAGCATAACTCCTAGGAAGTTTTAAAATAAACCCAAAATGTCCATCTTTTTTGCTTCTTAAAAGATAGTAAAAACATAACAATATTTTATTTTAGAATTTGTTTTCACCAACTATGATTATCATGCATGTGAATAAAGATCTTTAACCCCATCCAAAAGGTGTCCACCCTGTTTGACCAGTATTTTGTGGATTGAAGATCACAGGCTACCATCAATAGTATTTAAACACTGAGTAAACGAATGAGTTTGCTGTGTATGGTACCAATAATGTGGTACCAGTGTTTCAGAAGATCAGAGATTTGCGATAATACATATAACATTACTTCACATTTGTTGTAGTAACAACTTTTCAAGTTGACTAAGCTCCTTCCTCCCGGTGTCTTAAATGTTTATTTAGTATATTCACCCATAAAGGTAATTCATAAACTAAAAGTTAAATAAAAAATTAGCAAATAAATTAGATACCTTCTGTTTTTACATTAAATCTGTATGTTTAGCCTTGGCTGGTGGCTCAGCGGATAGGTGCTGGCCTGCGAACCCAAAGGTTGCTGGTTCGATTCCCCAGCCAAGGGCACATAACCAGGTTGCAAGCCAGGTCTCCAGCCAGGTCTGTGGCTGGAGGCAGGTGAAAGGCAACCATACATTGATGTTTCTCTCCCTCTGTTTCTCCCTCCCTGCCCTCCTCTCTGAAAATAATAAATAAAATCTTAAAAATAATAATATATCTGTATGTTGAAACTTTGTCTAATATCTCCTTAATATTGGTGGGATATATATATATATTTTTTTGTAGCAAAAACCTATGGGGTTTTAAAGAAATACTAAAAGTGTTATTTTTCCCCTAATACTCTTTGGGAGATGCCAAAGTTCAGAGTTTGTGTGGAAAGAAGTGAAGATGAACCAAGCTGTAAATTGTGCGTCTAATTACTTCATGTTGTGAGATGGTTGAGGCGAAGGCCTTTCTACTTTTATTGCATACATTTTTGTCTCAGTAAACTGATACACGTTCTTGATATACAAAGATATTGCTTATAGAACACTATCTGGGGATGTGCTTTTAGCTTCTCCATGTGAAGAATTTTAAGTCAGACTGTTTCTTGCCTTTTGTCTGGGGACTCAGAACCACACAGGTAAGAAAGCAGATTAATAATTAGGGGTGTGGTTAAGGGTCATTGTTATTGCCGACTCCTAGTGAGACTGCAGTGTGGGAGAAAGGGGAGAGCCCTTTCCAGGGTGTGGATTTAACTTGGCCCCCCATGAATGACATCACACCTAGATAGACACAGTTTCTCCATTTGTCCAGAGTAGCAGACCTGTCCTCTTCAGAGAAACAGTCAGCATCCTGGGAATGTGCTCTTGCCCTGTTGTGCTGAGCTCCCCAAATGTTTTGCATTAGAGCCTTTCCACACCTTTCTCTGAAGGCCCCCAAAGTGCTCTCTGTGGCCTGTTGGCTTCTCTGTGCATTTTATAATGCTCTTTGGTGCTTGAAGATGTAGAGTGGATCCTGATCAGGCTGGGGAGAGGAGGTAGGTTGAAGCTGCAGGTTGGTTGGGAGGCCTGAGGTTGATGTGGTAGGAGGAGGTAGGTGGGAGTAGACTGGAAACTTGAAACTTAACCTTTTCCTTAACCTTTCCCCCTCCCCCAACTTAAGTTTCTTAGCTTGAACTTTAAGAGATTAAAAAATGATTTTGATGTGATAGTGTAGTATAGTGATTAACAACTCAAGTCTGGAGCTAGTCTGCATGGAATCCAAATACTAGTTTTGCCACTTCTGGGACCTTCATTTCTCTGTATCTCTGGTTTTCTATCTGTAAAACAGGGATTATCGACAGCTTTTGCCTCATAAGAGTTGTTGGAGAATTAAATAAGTTTATGCATTTAATGTGTGCAGAAAAGTGCCTTCCCATAGTAAAATCATTGCAATATCCCAACTCTCTTTTGAGATAACCTTTTATACAGTTTTCCTCTTTGTTTAAACTTGGTAAAGTTTTTTTTTTTTTTTGCTTTTCCTACTGGATGTCTTGTAAGCATGATACTGTCTACTGGAGACACACATGTGTGTTTTATTAAGCTTAAATACCATTGTCTTCCTACTTAGGTATTGCATGAAAGAAGAACTCCTTGAGGATTTATGCAGTATATTCATGACGTTTTATTAGAATATGAATATGAAATATACATGTATTATATGTAATGTGAATTAGAGATATTTCTTTTTATTATGAGTTGGCTCTGGTGTTTTTAAGTTTTGGGGTTTTGTGCATGTGTGTGACATGGCTTTACTTGACACTGGTTCTCTAATCAAGCTACCCTATTGTTCCTGTCAGAAAATGCACTTTCTTGTTAATTAACTGCCTGCTTTCTGGCGGAGCATCTGAGATCACAGTCTGATCAGTATTAAGCGCTGCTCATATTATTTTCATCATGCCTACTTGCTTGGCTTTGCTGACCCATCTCACATAGTTTATTGTTCATTTTCAAATAATTTGTTTAGACACACATTGCATTTCAGAGCAACTAAGAAATGAATATTAATAAACTCACAATGTGGGTGACTTGTAATATTAGCCTGAGTAATAATGGTTTGCTTATCATTTTAGCTAATACTGTTCAAAGAGAACCAGTACAGTTTGAGGATCCATAGGTATTTGAAAGTAAAAATACCATGGTATATATACACTTTCCCCAGCGTTTCTTTGATTGCCGTTCTGTAGTTTGGAGAAAGAAGTGAGCCAAGAACTGTTCTGATCAGTCCTGTTCACTCTGTAAGGTCATGTAACAAATATGTTCTACCTTGACTCATGGGTAGATTTTGCTTCTGTTAAGTTGCCAGTTCTTTACCCACCTTTAATGCCTCAAGGTGAGTCTCCCAAGTCAAACTTAACTCTTAAACTGTCCTCTTAGTAACCTAGGAATTATCTAGGATTACTTTTTAAAATACCTTTCATCAAGTATTGAGGCAGAAAGAAAATAAAAGGCTCTTCCTGGCTCATTTCACATGTGTAAAAAGTTGATGATTGTCAGAATATAATTTAATTTACAGGCTATTTAGACATTTTGTAGATAAATTGGTTTCTAAAATGTTACCTTTTTACTCTTTATCATGAGTAGACAGATTAGTTTACAGACAAAACTGCCTTATGAAAAATATTCCCTTATTGGAGGCATTATTTTGAAAAAATACTGACAGTATGCTTTCCCCATTTGTGTATGTAATAAGCTATATGAAAATGAAAGCTTTGTGTTTTTACTGCTGAAGTATATACATTCTTTTTAGATCGAGACTTACAGTGCAGTCTAAAATTCAGTTTTTCAAAAATTCTATTTATTTGTTGATAAATAATTTTTTAAAATTTAAAATACATTTGTTTTTTTGTTTTTTTTTTTTCCCTTTGGCTTTTCTAAGATGAGGAAACAGTTGAGTGTGGTAGGTGGATTTATTTTTCCCCCTTGGATGCAACGTCTCCTCCTTTAATTGTACTTTCTGCACATTTAATCATTTCTTTTTTATTTTCTTTGTGCTTCTCAGAGGAAATTAAAGGTACATGTATAAAGCTTCCCTCTATAGTCTAGAAATTTTATTTAGTTCACATATGTGTGGGGTTAAGTTGAATATAACAAACAGTTTATAAAATATTATTGTACATCCAAACTTCCAGCTTGACATTATTACAGTACCAAAAATCATGGTTGGACATTTTTTAAGAAAGGAATATATTTTCTTCCCCCCTTCCTCCCTCCCTCCCTGCCTTCCTCCCCCTTCCTTCCTTCCCTTCCTTTCTTTCCTTTTTCTTTTTCTTCTTCATCTCTTCCCCCTTCTCCTCCGCCTCCTTGGTTCATTTAGCAGAAATGTACAGGTACTTTGAAAGGGTACATTTTTTTTTTAAACCTCTGTCAATAGTCTCAAATAAGGTGAATGAAGAAAATGATGTAATCCAGTTATATTGAAATGGTTATTTTAACATACGGATGTGGGGAAATCTTCTCAACTATTTGATTTCTGCACAAGTTGAGCATTAGTTCCAGAAGTCTTTGTACAATATGTCAAGATTAGAGGCTTAAAATCATAAGTACTCTTTGACTCAAGTTTTTAAGGCATACATAACCCAGTATTCATTAAATTCCTAGAAGTAATTAATAGCACATTATTTTAAAATGTTTTCATCTGTTCATTTTTAAAACCAAAATAAATGTTGAAATTTTATGATTTTACTCCTTCCCAATGCAGCATCTCCTCCTATCAGGGGAAAGGATGTATCTTAATCTTAGCTTTTCTGTCTGATCCCGTGAGCCAAAATAAGTGCTATATATCATATATGAGCAAAGAGCCTGATTTACAAAAATAAATTTACTCTGGGGATCAAGTGTTGTCATTTCCTTAACTGTGAAAGGATAAACATCTCAGGCAAGTCTTATATTAATTTTCTTGGAACTTGAACAAGGAACCTCTGAAGAAAGTTGAAAAAGGGTTGCATGCTGTTTGCAAATGCTACTTTAGACTTAAATATAAAACAAAATGTTTTATGTTTAAGAGTGGCATTGTGAGGGCTTTTCTCTGCTGTGCTTTACATAATGGTTTTAAGTAATTTGTTTTTTGCATCTGTGGCTGGGCTTCTAACTTCTGCTTTATTTCTTGGCTTTTGTTCTGTATGCTTTTACACTCCACCCAGAAGATGCTGACTCTGCTGGTAACGACAGTGGAACCCAGATAGGTGAGCAATTAGCCGTGGAAGAGGATATTTTTCTCTCAGTTCTTCAAAACCATTATATTACTTTTCCTAAATTAGCATATTTGCATTAGCTTGTCCTGACATTTAGTGGGGGAAGCATGAACCTTTATATTAAACAAGCTGAATGGGTTGGACACAAAGGAATTCATAGTGTGTTTTGGTTATTATTCAAGAAGCTTTCCAGATGCTATATTTTTGTAAACCGTTACATATTATTTTTGAGGAAGGATGGAAAATGATCTATTTGTACCAGTTTTACTCCATTAATAGTACCTAGACTTTTAAAATTATCTGGCTAGCTGTGAGTTCAAAGTTTCTGTAACTTAGGTCTTTCTAAAAGTTTTTGGTTATTTTCTAATGACTTATAATTCCCTTATTTCCCCTCTCCCAATAACCATTGAATGAATAGCTCCAGATATAATTAAGTTTAACTATTAACTTGCTAATATGTATTCAAGGGAAAAACTTCCAGTTTAGAGATGCCAAGGGATACTGTAAACAAAAGCCAAGATACCCAAATTGTTTAAGGCACCAGGATTATCTTCATTCATATTTCACTTTAGACCTTTCCCACCCTTGCCATGTGTCTGTCAGCACACCGACAGCTTCTCTGCTTTCAGTCGTGAGGGGTGAGAGTGTAGAAACAGACTTACAATGAACTTCTTCAATCTCTATTTCTGCAGATTAGTATTTATGTACAGTTGACACTGGAACAACATAGGTTTGAACTATGTGGGTCCACTTATTTACATGTGGATGTATTTCAATAAATATACAGTCAGCTCTGTATCCCCAGGTTTCACATTTTCAGATTTAACCAGCCATGGATTGAAAACAGTATTTTCCATCTGGAGTTGGGAGTTGGTGGATATGTATGCATTATTCTGTGCCATTTTATATAAGAGATTTAAACATCTGCAAGATTTGCTCTCCATGGTGGGGGCAGGGTCCTGGAACCAATCTCCCATGGATATCAAGGGCCAACTGAGTTTGGGGAGAGTCAAAAATTATACATGGATTTTCAGTTGAGCAAAGGTTGATGCTCCCAACCCCTATGTTCAAGGGTCAGCTGTATATGCTATTATCTCTTGCTTATTGAAGAAATGGGCCAGATATATTATCCACTTCATGAAAAGGAAACTGAGGCCCAGAAAATTTAAGACTTACCTAAGGACCTAAAGACAGTAAATGGTTCATTGCAGTTTCAAATCTACATCTATATAAATACTAATACCTATACTGTTTTTAAAATGCTGCCCTCTAGTTTTTCATTCTACAAAATAAAAAAATGCAAAAATGTAGGATATTTCTATTTTTAGCCTAGAAAAATGATCATTTACTAAGAGAGAATGGGATGAGCAGAGTGAGGTTAAAATTTGTTTAATCCTGTACTCATTTCAGAACAACACAGTGTACCAAATACTCTTATCAATGAACGCCTCCCCTAATATCCACAGAAACTGTAATGGCTTAAAACAGCAAGCACTTGTTAGTCTCCTGAGTTTGTGGTCAGCCTGGTGGTTCTGGTCTGTGAACCTTTGCAGTCTGGTAGTGTGGCTGGGGTCTGGTTGGTCTGCGGGGCAGTGGTGCTTGGCTGGTTGAGTTTGTTTCTGTTTCTTGTAGTTTTCTATCCTCCAGTAAGCTAGCCATTTATAATGGTCTCAGGGTTCCAGAGTAACAGAGAAAACACTCTGGTATGTAGGTGCTGTTGAAGCCTCTGTTCACATCATACCTGCTAATGTCCCATTGGCCAAAACAGTGTCATGGTCAAGCCAGAGTCAGTGTGAGAGGAGACCCCTCAGAGCACGGATACTGGGAGAGGTGAAGAGATGGGCAGCCATGAGCACAAGCCACTACCTCTCCGCATAGAGAGGTATCTGGTCTCCTGGCTCTAAGGGCTTATATACTCTGTCAGTTAAGACAGTAAGTGTATGTCCATCCCTGAAATAACTGTGCCATAAAGCATTATTTGGTGAGAGTCACATAAAATGCTGTTACTCATAGGGAGAAGTGATCATCTCAGCCTGAGGCAGCAAGGTCTCCGTCCCACAAGAGGTGACAGTAAAATTGGGCACTATGGATCAGGAGGGATTATGTAGCAGCAGGGGAGGAAGGTAGAGGCAACAGCATGGGGACAAGTGACTGTTGCAGAGGTGTATTTCAGGTGACGTGTAGATGATAAGGCTGGAAATTTAGTGTTTCATTTAATAGCATGACATCTTCCACGACAGGCTCAGTAATTTATACATTAGTAAATGTTTTGCCTAATTTTTGTACTCACATTATTCTTTGTATAAAATTCATTCAGCTCTGGCTGGTGGCTCAGTGGAAGGGTGCCTGCCTGAGGACCCAAAGGTCGCTGGTTCAATTCCCAGCCAGGGCACATAACCAGGTTGCAAGCCAGGTCTCCAGCCAGGTCCTTAGCTGGAGGCAGGTGAAAGGCAACCACACATTGATGTTTCCCTCTCTGCCTCCATTTCTTCCCCTCTCTCTAAAAATAATAAATAAAATCTTTTAAAACATTTATTCAAAGAACAATATATGGGTTTTTAACCCTTGTTTTAAAGCATGTAGGCATTTTATAAAATTAATATTTAACCAGACATAAGTTGAAGTACAAAAGCAAAGGTGGTCAGCAAGGTTGGTTTCCTTAAAGAGCTCAAGGAAAATGCCATTAGCTCTGGACACAACTCCATTGTTCCCTGGAGCCCATGATAACATCTGAGAAATATTTTTACTGGAAGCCAGATTGCAAAGTGTCGAGATTTAACAGTGAGCAGTGAAAGAAAGCAATTGAGTTCAAGGTGGGTTTTTTATAGTTGAGGGTAGGAATATTTTCATGGGAAAAGAAAATAAGAATTTTGTAGAGAGAGATGCTCGAGCCAATGGTTGAAAGTGTCAGATAGGAAATAACTTGGTTGAACAAACCGCCGGAGCAGACTAGATTGGATGGAATTGAGACTGTGGGAGTGCTTTTGGAAAATAAAAATGCAGATAACCATGACTCAGAAAAATTTTTCTTATGAAGAGGCAGAGAAGGCTTTGTGCTTCCAAGAGACCATTCCGTTTACATCATCCATTTGTAGATGAAAATAGGGCATTATCTAGGTAAAATGGGAATATGATGACACAAAATGATATCAAACTTGTGGCTGACAGGTAATTTTTAAGTGGTTTAGACAAAAAGATATATTTTTGTCAGACATATACAGATTTCAGGAATCTCATGAAAGATGTCTGGCTCCTTTGACAAAACAAACAGTTTGACCAAGGTGTTTCTCATCTCGTCATAACTAGCGGAAGTGAGTTACAACTGACTCCTTCAATGGAACTCCAGTTCAGCACAGTCCCCCACTCCTCGGTGCGTGCCAGTGCTGAGACAGGTATCAGTAGACATTCTCCTAACACTTACATTGGTGCTTGTTTTAGAGTAAGTATTTTCTCATATCTGTGTTCGCAAAGGTGGGGAAATAAAAGTAACCAAAAAATATTTAAAGAAAAATGAGACAGTTTCTTTGAGGACTGAATGTTGTTCAAAAGGTATTAGTGTCGACAGAATAAATATGAAGATTTTTCTACCTATTTAGCTTCCATAGGATTTTGACTTTGCAGACCCTGATTTATTATCTACTCCATTCAACTCCTGGTCCTGTAAGCAATAGTTGTCCTTTTCATGCCTTACCAGGCAAAAGGGAAACCATGGCCGGTGTGTTGAACATACGTGCGTGATGATCTTACTGCCTCTGGTCTAAATGCTTTCATTGTGCATGTGCATTAAGAGACTACCATGGATTCAAGGATCTAGAAGTTCATTTAGCTACCACTGAGGTAGGGGAAAATAGCAAGGTACCTGAGAAGAGAAGCAGACAATAAAAAGACTTGTTTTTTTTTTTTTTTTTTTAAATAAAGAATATGTGATAATAGGATGCTTAAACTAACAGTGTTTCTGATAAAAGTTTATTCTTCGGAGGAAACACTTCAACTAATAATCCCCCCAAATTTGAAATAACTCCTTTTGCAGAGTAAACAAATTTGATTGTATTAATTCCCTGGAGATAAGTGTGTACGTGTGTACATATGTATACACACGCACACACATATATATGTATATATCTATGTTCCCCTCCATCTTTATTTGTTTCCATGGTTTCAGTTACCTGCAGCCCACCACAGTCTGAAAATATTAAATGAGAAATTCCAGAAACAACTCAAGAAACAATTCATAAATCTTAAATTGCTCACCTTTCATGTGATGAAACTTGAACCGTCCCACTCTGTCCTGCCTGGGACATGAATCATCCCCTTTGTCCAACGTCTCCACTCTGCACGATAGTCACTTAGTAGCTGTCTCAGTTATCAGAGCCTCTGCTGCTGTATGGCAATTCGAATATTCAAAAGAGAAACAATAAAGTGCTTGCTTTAAGGAAAAGGTGAGTTTTCAACTTAAGAAGGAAAACCTATCGTATTCTGAGGTTGCTAAGATCAATAGTTAGAACAAATCAATCATGAAAGTGTGAAGCAGGAAAAAGAAATTTGCACGGGTTTTCCTGTTACCCCTTAAACTTGGCATAAATTATAGCCATTGTGCATGATAAGTGCTTGGTTAAGGTGGAAAAGAAATTAAATTATCCACTTATGGATAATTTAATCAATCAGAAGTATGTTCTGATTGATGGCAACATGTTGAAACCAGAAAGCATTGAGCCTCTACAAAGATGGCAGCAAGGGGTCCCCTGAACCGAGTGACTGTACTTATAAAACTTTTATTTCAGTATATTGTTAAAATTGTTTTATTTGGTTATCAGTTATTGTTCATCTTACTGTGTATAATCTTCAATTTTTATAAAATTTACTGGGGTGACATTGTTCAATAAGATTGTATAGGTTTCAGGAGTGTAATTTTATGATCCATCATCTGTATTTTGCATTGTGTGTTCACCACCCAAAGTCAGACCTCCCTCGCCATACACTTGACCCTCCTCTCCCCTTCACAGCCCTTCATTTCCCTTCTGAAACCACCATACTGGTATCTGTGTCTATGAGTTTTTATTTGTCTTATTTGTCCATTTGCTCTTTTCAGTTTTATGTCTCATGTAAGAGTGAAATCATACAGTTCTTGACTTTCTCTGTCTGACTTACTCCATTTAGCACGATAGTTTCAAGATCCATCAGCATTATTGCAAATGGCAGTATTTCATCTTATGGCTGAGTAGTTAGTGTTCCATTGTATGCATGTACCACTTCTTTTTTTTTTTTTTTAAGATTTTATTCATTATTTTTAGAGAGAAGGGCAGGGAGGGAGGAAAAAGGGGAGAGAAACATTAATGTATGGTTGCCTTTCACCTGCCTTCAGCCAAGGGCCTGACTGGAGACCTGGCTTGCAACCTGGTTATGTGCCCTGGCTGGGGAATCGAACCAGTGACTTTTGGGTTTGCAGGCTGACACCTTATCCATTGTGCTACCAGCCAGGGTAGGGCTCCACTTCTTAATCCAATCATCCATTGAGGGACACTTAAGTTGTTTTCATGTCTTGAATAATGTTGCAATGAATATAAGGGTGCATGTATCTTTGAGAATAGATGTTTTCAAATTTTGGGGGGTCATATGGTAACTTTTTAATTTTTTTTGAAAAACCTCCCTACTGTTTTCCATAGTGGCTATATTAGTTTACTTTCCCACTAGCAGTGAATGAGGGTTCCTTTTTCTCCACAACTGCTCCAATACTTATGTCTTATCTCGTTGATAATAGCCATTCTAACAGGTGTGAAGTGGCATCTCATTGTAGTTTCAATTTGCATGCCCCTAATAGCTAGTGAAGTTGACCATCTTTCATGTTTCTGTTGGCTGTTTGTATGTCTTCTTGGGAGAAGTGTCTTTTGAGGTCCTCTGCCTGTTTTTTAATTGGATTATTTGTTTTTGTTGCCGAGTTTTAGGAGTCTTTTAAATATATTTTGGATACTAACCACTTGTCAAAACAGTTGTTTGTAAATATCCCATTTGGTTGATGGCCATTTTGTTTTGTAGGTGGTTTCTTTCTTTTTAAATTTAATTTTATTGTTGTTGTATTACATCCATCTCCTTTTTGCTCCCTTCTGTCCCCTTCCCCACCCAGTGGGTGGTTTCTTTTGCTGTGTAAAACTTCTTTGGTTTGATATAGTACCATTCATTTATTTTTGTTTTAATTCCTTGCATTTGGGGTCAAATTTATAAAATCTTCTCTGAGACCACAGTCCATAGTTTAGTACCTATATTTTCTTCTTTGTAGAATATTATTTCAGGTCTATTATTTAGGTTTTTGATCCATTTTGAGTTAATTTTTGTATATGGGGACAGATAGTAATGTATTGTAGTTTCATTCTTTCCAGTTTTCCCAGAACCATTTATTGAAGAAGCTTTCTTTCTTTTCTTCATTGTATGTTTTTGGTTCCTTTGTTGAAAATTATTTGCCCACTACATATGGGTTTATTTCTGGGCTCTCAATTCTGTTCCATTAGTCTGTGTATCTGGTTTTCTGTTAATACCATGCTGCTTTGATTATTGTTGCTCTGTAATATAATTTGAAGTCTGGGAATGTGATCATTGCAGTTTTGTTCTTTTGTCTCAGGATTGCTTTGGCTATTCGGGATAATTTGTAGTTCTGTAAAAAGCTGATGATTTTTTGTTCTATATCTTTGAAAGAATGCCTTTGGGTTTTCAATGGAGAGTGCATTAAATATGTATATTGCTTTGGATAATATGGCCATTTTAACTATGTTGAGCCTTCAGTCCATAAACACAATATCTTTCCATTTCTTTGTATCATTTTCAATCTCTTTTTGTGGAAATTCCAAAAGGAATTGTTTTCTTCCATTTATTTTTCTGAAATTTTGTTGTTAGTATAGAAAAATGTGGTATATTTATTATGTACATTGATTCTGTATCCTGTACCTTTACTGTATTTGTATTGTTTCTCATAGTTTTTTGGTGGAGTCTTTAGGATTTCCTATATGAAAAAACTATGTTATAATACAAAAAGTGACTCCTCTATGTTTTACTTTCCAATTTTATTTCGTTTTCTTGTTTAATTATTCTGGCTAATATTTCCAGCACCGTGTTGCATAGAATGGTGAAAGTGGACATTCTTCTTTTGTTCCTGATCTTAGAGGAAAAACTTTCAGTTTTACATCATTGAGGGTTTGTCATATACGGCCTCATTATGTCAAGGTACTTTTTTTCTATATTCATCATAAATGGTTGTTGCATCCTTTCAAATGCTTTTTCTGCATCTACTGATATGATCATATGATTTTATCTTTCATTTTATTAACATGGTGTATCACATTAATTGGTTTGTATATATTGAACCATACTTGTGCTCCTGGAATGAACCCCACTTGATGGTAGTGTTATTTTTTTAATGTTCTGTTGTAATTAATTTGCTAGTATTTTGTTTCAGATACTTGCTTCTGTATTCATCAGAGATATTGGTCTCTAATTTTCTCTTTTTGTGTTATCCTTGCCAGGTTTTGGTGTCAGAGTTATGTTGGCCTCATCATGTGTTAGGATCTATTGCCCCTTATTAATTATTTTGGAAGATTTTGAAGAGCGTAGGTATCAAATCTCCTTTGATTGTTAGGTAGACTTCAGTAAGCCATTTAGTCCTGGACTTCCATTTCGGGGGAGGCTTTCGAAGTTGTTTCAATTTCCTTACAGTTTGTTGGTCTATTTGAATTTTCCGTTTCTCCCTGATTCAGTCTAGGAAGTTTATGTATTTCTAGGAACTTATCCTTTCCTCTAGATTATTGAATTGGTGGCATATGTTCTTGCATGGTCTTATTGTATGCTGTTTTGTATTTCTGTGCTGTCTGTGGTAACTTCTCTCCTTTCATTTCTGATGTTTTTGAGCCTTTTTTTCTTTTTTTCCTTAGTGAGTCTAGCACAAGGTTTTCCAGTTTTATTCATCTTATCAAAGAACCAGCTCTTTTTACATTAATTTTTTTCAAAATCCCTACCCAAGGACATGTTTATTGATTTTGGAAGGTGGGCGGGGAGGAGAGACAGAAAGAGAGAGACAGACAGGCAGGCAGGCAGACAGACACAGACACAGACATTGATGTGAGAGAGAAACATGGATTGGTTGCCTCCTGTATGTACTTTGATTGGGAATGGAACCTGTCAGCTAGGTATGTGCCCTGACAGGGGGATCAAACCTCCAATCCTTGCAGCCTGTTGGTGTATGGGATGGTGCCCCAATCAACTGAGCCACCCAGCCAGGGTTCCATTAACTTTTTGTGTAGCCTTTTTTGTTCTTAATTGAATTGAATTGGATTGTGCTTTACTTTTTATTCTTTTCTTCCTTCTGCTGATTTTGGGCTCCTTTTGTTCTTTTTCTAGTTCTTTAATATATAATCTTAGGTTATATATTCGTCTTGAGATAGGCCTGTACTTATTACTGCTTTTGCTGCATCCCGAGCTTTGATATGTTGTATTTTCATTCTCACTTGAAACTATGTATCTCTCTCCTTTTTTAAGGTTTTATTTCTTTATTTGCCACTGAAATAGTTTTCTTTCTTTTCTTAAATATATTTTATTTATTTTGCTATTACTGTTGTCCCAATTTTCCCCCTTTTGCCCCTCTCCACCCAGTACCCCATTTCCTCCAGCATTGACACCACCCCGCCTTGGTTCATGTCCGTAAGTCATGCATATAAGTTCTTTGGTTTCTCCATTTCTTAATTCTTTTTAATAGACATCCCCCTGTCTGTTCTATAACCACTAATGTGTCCTTTCTTTTCCTTTGTACATCCAGACAATTCACCATTTAATTACTGCCTTCTGTCAGCTTCTCAAATCATATTAATATAAAGTATTCTTTTTGTTATTTCAAAATGCCTACGTTAATTCATTTGTTTAAAGAATTACTCTTAAGCAATATGCATTGCAACTATGTATCTCTTGATCTCTCCTTTTATTTCCTCTTTGCTCTAGTTATTTTTATCAGCATGGTGCTTAATCTCCATGTATTTGTGGGGTTTTTTCATTTCCTTTTTGCAATTGCAAAACATTGTGGTTGGAGAATATACTTAGTATGATTTCAGTCTTCTTAAATTTTTTAGGACTAGTTTTGTGATCCAAAAGTCTGTCCTTGAGAATGTTCCGTGTGCACTAGAGAAGAATGTATTGTGTAACATGGTGTCCTGAGATGAAAAGCTCTATAAATATCCATTATGTCCATTTGGTCTAATGTTTTCTGTTTGGACGATCTTGCCACTGCTGTCATAATGTGGGTATTTAGGTTCCCCACTATGATTGTGTGTGTGGTTTTTTGGTCAGTCTCTCCCTTTAGTTCTGTTAATAGTAGATTTATATATTGTGGTGGTCTCTGATTGGGTGCATAGAGGGAGAATTGTTATGTCTTCTTGATGTAATGTTGCCTTTATCATTATGAAGTGTTCATCTCTTTCTCCTGATTCCATTTTTGTCCTGAAATTGACTTTGTCAGAAATAGATATAGATGGCTACACCTGCTTTTTTTGTGAATACTGTTTGCTTGGAGAATCATTTTTCACCCTTTCACGTTGATATTTTTGTCTTTGCAAGTGAGATGTGTATTGCAAAGGAAGCACATGGTTGGTTTTGTTTGTTTGTTTTTTTAATCCAGTTTGCTGCTCTGGTGCCTTATTTTAAATCCTCACCCAAGAATATGTCTCACTGATTTTGAGAGAGACAGACAGACAGACATGATAGATTGAGTTAAATCAATTGCCTCCCATATGCACCCCAACCAGGTATTTACTCTGACTGGGAATCGAACCATCAACCTTTTGGTATGCAGGATGATGGTCCAAACAGCTGAGCACCTGGTCAGGACTACTGTGTGCCTTTTTATTGGTGAGTTTAGTCCATTTACAGTTAGGGTGATTATTGATGAATGAGGATTTCCTATAGCCATTTTATCTTTTATTTTCTGGTAACTCTGTGCCTCCGTTATTGTTTTCCTTTGTATTCCTGTCTCATTTCTCTCTCTCTCCGTCTCTCTCTCTCTCTCTCTGGTTTTTTAAAATTATGTGTCTCAGTGTTGGATTTATTTTGTGTGTGGTTACTGTTAGGTTCATCCAAAAGAAAATTTCATATGTAATTGTCCATTTTCTTGTAAATGCATCTTACCTCCATTCACCTTTGCAAATTTAGATCTTTACCCCTTCCCTTTTTATGCTTTTGTTGTCACACAGTACTCTTATTTATACTGGAGTTCATTTCCAAATTGAAGTACCTATTGTCTTTGTCATCTTTCTCTTTCAGTGTCTTTACCTATTTTAATTTTTATGTGATATTTAAGTGTTTTGTATCCTGCTTTTGTCTGTCTGTTAGTAGTCTTATAGTTCTGTATCCTTTTGTTCTTTGTTTCAGGTAAAATAACTCTTGAATATTCACTGTAGTGGAGGTCTTCTGTTATTAAATTCCCTCAGCTTTTGTATGTCTGGAAAGTCTATTTCTCCTCCATATCTAAAGGATAAATTAGCTGGACATATTATTTTTGGCTGGTTATTTCTTTCATTAATGGAATATTTGATTCCACTCTCCTAGTTTGCAGGATTTCTGCTGAGAAATCCAATGATAATCTAATGAGTTTTCCTTTATAGGGTACTACCTTCTTTTCTCTGGCTGCCTTGAGAATTCTTCCTTTCTCATTAATTTCTGACAGTTTTCATATAATGGAGAAGGCTTTTCTGGATTGAGATAATTAGTTTATGTTTGCTTCTAAGATTGGAGGATTTAACTCTCCATAGGTTTGGGAAGTTCTTCCCAGCTATTTGTTTGAATTGGCTCTCTGCTTCTATCTTTCTTCTGCTGCTGCTATACTTACTATTCTAATATCACTCTCAAGTCTCCCTTTTTACATCTGCAATATTTCTAGATTTTTATCTACAATATCACTAATTTTTTCCTCCACCTGGTCAGCTCTATTTGCTAAGCTTGCTAGTTCATTCATTCTCTCTCTCTCTCTCTCTTTCTCTCTCTCTCTCTCTCTCTCTCTCAGTTCTTCATTTCCAGAATTTCTACTTGGTCCTTTTTAAAGTTTCAATCTCTTTGGTAAGGTACTTGTTTTGTTAGTTGATTCTGTATATTTCTGAGTTCAATAAACTGCCTACCTGTGTTTTCTTCTACTTCATTGAATTTTTTCAGAACTTTGATATTGAATTCTGTCATTTGAATCATATAAGCTTTCATATCTTTAATTTCTAAATTATTTTTCATTTTCTTTCTACATTACCTCATTACCTTGGTTATTCATGGTATTTGATGGATTCCTTCTCTGTCTAGGCTTCTCTAGGAGATTGATGATAAATCTTGCTTTCATTTTCCAGGAGTTAGCACAGAAGCACAAATTTTTTAGTTTCTCTTACAATCTCTGGTTATTCAGATCTCTGTGGGTAGTGAACGATGTCCTGTGTTTCCTGCAGAGTTAGGCATCAGTCTGTGACCAGCCCTCCTCAGTCCCAGGGCACCAACCCGATGGGAGAATATGGTGGGAGTGCAGGTTCCACCTTGGTAGAATTCCAGCACTGTTACCTACATGACAGGCTGCCTGAAGTGACGCCATGATGGGTGGCGGGGGGCAAACTGAGGGCGACTGGCCGGTAATTTTGTGGGTTTGTTCCTTCAGTAATGGCAGCTAGCAGACCTCAGCAGCCACACGTCTGTATCTCCACTGTCAGTGTTTCAATGTGCTGGTCTCTCAGAAGTGTTTGCATGTCATGCAGAGAATACTTTGTTGTATTATAGCTGTTCAAATTGTTATAATTTCAAGGCAGAAAGAGACCAAGGGGACTTTCACAATGCCATTACTCTGATGTCCCCTGCAGTGTGCCTAATTTATAAGTTAAGCTTGATCATAGGTATGCATGTGTAGTAAAAACATATTACATACCTGTGGTTTGGTACTGAGATTTTAAGCATGTACTGGGGGCCTTGGAACATATGCCCTGGGAAAGAGGAAGATTACTATGCTATTTGTATACCATTATATTACATTGTTACTTTGTTATTAGCAAATTTATTGTTTTGTGGTCTTCTGTGTTTTGCCAAAAGCCAAATCCTCGATATACTTACAGATTTTTTGCATTTTTAAGAGGTCTTGTAAGCAACATGATATTATTAATGGCATAACTCTTTTGTGATGAAAGTGTTATTTAGTGAACACCTTAAAATACACTATGATTTGGTGCAATATTGTGAATTTTTATTAGTTTTTTTTATCCTTGAATAATAATATCTTTGCCTATTTTTTCTTTATCAGTCTCCTGTTAACTTGATGAGCTTGTTCTATGTCATGAGTAGTAACTTTCTCTGTTGCATGCATTTTCCTCTGGTTTTGGCTGATTTTACATGTCTCTATGCAAGTTTCATAACCTAGAATTATTATTTTTTAGTTATCTTTATAGCCAAAATAGTGACTTATTTCCTTCCTATTTCCTAAAATTTCTTTAGTATTCCCCACTCTAAAATTTTTGAAAATATTTTAAAAAATAATTTATTGTTGTTATATTTGTCCCATTTCCCCCCACTGCTCTCCCCTGCCCCCCCATCCTCCCCATCCCCTCTCCCACAGTCCCACATGTCGTCCGTGTCCATGGGTCATTTATACTAGTTCCTTGACTAAACTTCCCCTTCTTTGCCTCTTCCTCCCCCTCTCCCATCCCTTCTGCACACTGAAAATCTATTCCTTGTTTCCTTGCCTTCAGTTCTATTTTGCTTGTTTGTTTTCTTCATTAGTCTCCTGTGTTAGGAGAGATCATATGGTATTTGTCTTTTCATGCCTGGCTTATTTCTCTAAGCCTAACACTCTCCAGTTCCGTCCTTGTTGTTTCAAAAGGTAGGAGTTCCTTCTTTCTTTCTGCGGTGTAGTATTCCATTGTGTAAATGTACCAAAGTTTTTTTATTTATTCATGAACTGATGGGCACTTAGGCTGTTTCTAGCACTTGGAAAAAAATTTTCACGCAGTGCAACAAAATGAAAATATTTTAAACATTATATATTTATCAAAGCAATATATGCATTAGGTTGAGGCATAAGAAATTGCTAGTTTGTAGGTCAGAAAACCAATAGAATGTCAGTGGTTTTGTATGGGTTTATTTAATACATTGTTTAAAAAGTCAGATAGTATCAGTTGCAAGTCTTAAAACCCAAACAGGAACCTCTGTCCTTATTCTTCGCTAGTCCTGTGTCCTCCCTCAAGAGAAGACCACTTCAGCCCTGGTTAGCAGTTTTTTCTGGTATATCTAAAATGTAAGTTTCTTACAATGCTGTTTCTAGATTGTTTTTCCTAATATTTATTGAGTTCCTTGTATGTTCTAGACTGTTCCAGGCACTGGAGTTTTAAGAGGGATAAAAAAAAAAAAAAGCACCCTTTTATACAGATTCCACATTGGTGGTAGGAATGGAGGAAGTCAATAAATTATTTAATATGTTATATGGTAATAAGTGCTGTGAAGAAAAGTAAAACAGAAGTGGGTGTTGGGGGAATGGCAGAAAAGGGGTTTCAAGTTTTTATCGGGGGTTTAGTCAGGCTTTCCTAATATGGTCATGTTTGAGGAAAACCCTGAAGAAAGGGTTTCCTGTGACAAATGAGAGGATAAAGGATGAGTGTGTGTATTTTGAATTAGTAAGTTCAAGGATGGAGTTACCATTTACTGAGATGGGAACAACTATGGAGGAAAGTGTTGGGGGAGAGAAGTAAGGATTCTATTTGGAATATATTGAGTTTAAAATATCCAAAGAGAGATGTCAAATAGGCAGTTAGACAGGCAGCTTTGAGTTCAGGCCATTGATTTAGAAGTTGTGCAAGCCAGGTCAAACTGAAAGCTATGAAGCCGGATGAGATAACTAGGCCTTTAGTGTAGAAAGAGACAAGACCAGAACTCAAAAGGAAAACCACGAGTGTGATATTCCAGGAGACAAGAGGAAAGTAAAGACATAAGTAGTAAACTTTAACAAGGCGGCTGGAGGTCAGATAAGATGAAGAGAATTGGCCTTGATTTAGCTCTGTGGAATAATCAGCAGGCTTAATGAACAATAGCTTGATAGCTTGATTGGGTTGAAAACACTTGGCAAAAAATCCTTTTGTGACAGAAACTTAGCAGGATAAGAATAGAAGAGAATTTCTTCAATTTGATAAATAAAGTCCATCTACTAAATCCCTACAGCTAACAGTATTCTTATTGGTGGAAGACTGAATACTTTCCCTCTAAGATCAGAAACTAGACAAAGGTGTACATATATTTTGACACTTAATTTAATGTGGTACTAGAGGTGCTAGCCAAAACAATTAGGCAAGGAAAAGAAATAAAAGCCCTATTGATTGGAAAGGAAATAGTAAAACTATTTGAAGGTAATTCTATTTTCTATCTGAAAGATCCTTCTGCAATAATTGATATGTTCATATGGATTCTGCTAATGTCCACACTATATCATATGTGGACCCAACCTTGCATTCTTAGGATAAATCACATTTGCTCTTGAGGAAATCTGGTTCATAGGCAGTGGTTTGAATCAAGTCATTAGCAACTGCAGCACGATGTTCCTTCTGCTCTGGTACCAGAAGCCACAGAACGAATTTTGCCACAGCACATTTCATGGCAAGATCCTGTGTCAATATATTGGACACAGTAGGTTTTGAAATTCCCAGATCAGCTTCTCACACTGTCAGTCACTGATCTTTGTTGATTGTACCCTGTACACATTCACCATTTTCAGGTTTTCTGCTCTTTGCAGGCCTTGCAGAACGTGGATCACTTTCAGCAAATTCTCAACCACCTTTGAAGTGTTTGTGTCATACTTTTATTTGTGCTGCACTCATTGCATTATCCCTGAATCAGAGCCTTCTGAATCATCTAGACATGGAAGAATGTTCAAGCTTAATGTAAAATTGTATGCAGATTTATTGCTCTGCTTGCTCAGTCATTTTAAATGCCACAGCCACACAGTACACATTCTCACTCAATAGCATCTATCACCCATGCTGACTAGTCCAGTGAAGTCATCATTGTTCATGCATGTGTGTTCTAGTCCACTGTCCTTGGCTGCCAGGTGACATCCATGTCGCACAAACCATTCTCCTTATATTAACAGTGGTTGGACTTTTTCTGGTCACACAGCACGTATGGAGAGCAGATGATAAAATAATTGGCTCACATGATTGTGGAATTAGAATCAGCAGCATTGGCCTTCTTGACTGCAGGCCCAGGTGTAGTTCAAGTTCTAAATTACTTCCTGCTTAGGGAAGTTAATTTTCTATCAGCTGGTTGGATGAGGCCCACCCACATTTTGGAGGTTAATCTGCTGTATTCACTGTCCACTGATCTGCATTTTAATCTCATCAAATAAACATCTTTACAAGAGTAACAGTTGACCAAATGTCTGGGCACTGTGGCCCAGCCAAGTTGACACATACTCTTCTTTAAAATTATCTATGGAAATTATTACATTGAGAAAAGTTTGTCCTTTGGATATTTGATATGTCTGCTACATCTGACATTTTACTAAAAGAATTTATAAAGAATACAAGTGAAAAAAGTGGAATGGATTTGTAACATATTAGTCGCTGCACATCATACAAGTGACCATAGTATTCTAGCGTACATCACGTCCCAACAGATACTGCTACTTTCACAGATCCATTGTCGTGCCACTGGTTTTAAAGAACATCCATGTCCATGGGATGGGTCTGCTAAGGTCCACCCTTAGCACAAGGATCTTTTATCCTGCTCTAGCCAAGTTCTCGAAAAACAGTCAAGGGATTTTGTAGATGTTTAGCCTTCTCATGAGAGCTTTTCCAAGGACGGTTGTTTAGAAGAATTTATGACACCCTGGTTTATTTTAGAATCTTACACTTGCCCTTCATCCACCTTCATACTCTGCATCCATAGGAGAGGAAAAACAAGTGATCTACTTGAACCAAAAGTGGGACCACCCAGGGTCTACTTGTGGACCTGTAACCAATATTGATCTAAATAAAGCCAATAGCCCAGTGAGTATATTGATTATTTTCACTTTCTTTGAAGTGCATAAAAAATTAAACACAAAACAGCAAATTTAAGTAGCCCTTCACCTGATTAATGACCAGTTACATTTTTTAAAAATATCTCTCATGTCAAAATGATCTGAGTAGACTCTTTTGAAAGAAATAACATTATAATATTCCAAGAATTGAATGTCTATTTCTCTAATAATTGTATCTTAAAACCATGCTTACTAAGCTATCACTGATAGGAACATGCACTATGTGGTATGCTTCTTACTAATATTTAACATACCACATTTCCTAGAGGGCTGTGTGTTTATCAGATATATAAGATATTTGGCTATCATTAGTGAAAGGAAGGAAAAAACTCACTGAGTATACCTCCACACAAGTTGTGTGGTGTTTGCATAAAATTGTACAATAACACCATCAAGGTAAATTGTATGATAAATAGTATGCTGTAAATATGAATGAATGAAATAAAATTATACATTTTAAGGTTGAACTCTCTAAGGGCTACCTATATATAAAGATTGTCAAACCATTTACTTTATGTGTTTCATATATTTTTATTTATTTTATTATATGTATTTCATTTCTATTTAATTTTTGGTGGATAGTGTGGAAGTTAGCATATTTGGAGGGGGGGTGTCTATTGGAGTCCAAACAATACTTGACTAATAGTGCAATAATCTGCTTTAAAGATTCTCCTTTTGTTCTAATGCCGTATGAAATAGTAGTCTATATGAAGACTTTTTCAAATATTGGTAAGGATTACAGACTGTTTTTCTCTGGTTAATTCATTATGGAAATCTTGTTATAATCAGTTCACAAAGTGCTGCTTATCATGCATCTGTCTTCAGACATAATTTCTTGCAAACGGTTTCCTGAAAAATCATCACATTTTCTCCACCGCTTCCTTTGCTGCAGTACTTCATACATGCTTTCACAGCAAGATCAGTTTGGGGACTTATGTAAGTTAAGACTGTTCTTTCTATTTAACTGACATGCTTATCATAAAGTTCAATAAATAATAAAATT
Source organism: Noctilio leporinus (assembly GCA_004026585.1). Lineage (NCBI taxonomy): Eukaryota > Metazoa > Chordata > Mammalia > Chiroptera > Noctilionidae > Noctilio > Noctilio leporinus. The sequence continues at coordinate 40,314 of PVIW01009384.1, forward strand.
ACCTATTTGTGTTATTTCTTTTACATGTTACTGTTTACCCATTTCTACTGGTGTATGTTTTTTCCTAGTCCTGTTTCTTAATTCTCCTATGTGTAAGCACCACTGGTCCTCAACAAGTTACATTGCCTGTTTTATGTATCTTGTAAAAATTCCCATTTTTGACAATTTTCAGCCATTTTACTAAAGAATATTAATATAGGTAAATAAAACTATGTCTAAATAAACTTCCTTAAATATATTTCCAAAAATAAAATGTATAGAAGGCAAACTTTTAGAAGTGCTACAGGTTCTTTCATGAACAAGAAAGAACTGCATAATAACAACATGTCTGGATTTCTACTTGGAAATATTTTTTTTCTGACAGAAAGAAACCATTCCTGCTTGGAGAATTTTAGGTTGCATAGACTCAACTTTTAAAAAACATTAAAGTTTCAAATCCAATTTTCCCCTCTTTTCAGAACTGCATTTTTATATTCAAGTTTATGTGTGCATACTGTATTTTTACAAAATTTTGAAAGAGTGTAATTAAGAACTGATTTCTTTATAGCTGGCTGGCAGAAAATTAAATTCTCATATGGTTTTTCTCTCTCTTTCTCTTTTATATAGTAATGCTGTGCTATGCTTTAAAAATAAATTGCCAGTGGTATCAGGAAAACTTTTTAAGACCTAAGTAATTTTTTTCCCTTGGAAATTGCAAGTTGATATCTTATATTAGCTTCCATGATTTCATTAGGTACTTGGAATTTCTGTTTTTAGTTTGAGATGAGTTGAAAGATTCAAGGGTATTTATGGCATCTGAAACATTTAAGTTTTATTGAGAGCAACTTTGAACTTGTAACATTCCAGAGATGGATTTTCTGTTAGTTTGTTCAAAAGCCTTTTCCCCCTTCATATACAAAATTAGCATCTGTGTGGTTGGTAAATGTAATCCATGATAATGTTATGTTTCTCTGGTGATGTTTTTTCTTCTGACACGGTTTTATAAGATGAATGTAGAAGCTGACTCACCCAGCTTCTTCAAATCTCAGTAACTTCTATAGTTTTACGTGGGCATTTTAGTTTAAACTTCCTTCCAAGATGTTTCCTTGTTTGTCACTTTATAATGTTCTTAATTATCTTCCGTTATCCTTTGGATAATTGTATGATTGGCATACTATAGGAGCATCATTTCAACAATAATTTTCTCCTAGGATCATATTACTACATGGTTTTTACATGTCTATCAGAGTTTATTTATATCATTAGAACAACATTGGCTTTATAATAAAATGTTTATTTTAATGGAAATTTTCAATTTTTTGTTGTCAGGAGCCTAACATTGTATAATATTTTCAGCTGCTTAATATTTATTGTCTGCATTTAAAAAATTTTTTAAATCTTTAAAAGGTCATTTATATTAAAAATTTCTCCTCTTGTAATTAATGTACTAATTGAAGCAATTAAATATATGCTGAGTCAAGTTAATCAAGTGTTTAGAGATGAAAAAAGATTTCATACAATATTTTTGGTAGTTCTTTCAAATTAAAAATTCATATTTTAGTATATTGATGCAAGAAAAAAAGAACTAAAATGTTTTTTATTTCCTTTTAAGAAAGTGGTTTTCTTTATTGTGTTTCCATCAGATAAATGTACTTTTTTTATATTAGGTACTTTAGTGTGGATCTTTATATAAATCTCTAATTTTTAAGATGCCTGTGACTAGTATTGTTTCTGTTACGATTCAGACAGATTTCACTGAGACTCTTTTTTTTCATTCTACAAATATCTAAAGTTTTAAAAAATGTCATATTAAAAACATTAAGGATGCATAATATCTGATCTTGTTAGGCCAGTTTGGCTACATAAAAGAAATGTAACTAAAGATTGAAACTGTCCCATTGAAAATCAGAAATGATAACCAAATAGTATTTAGTTCCTTTGAATTAAGAGAAAAGCAGGTATCACTTCTCTGTAGTTCACATGTGTTTTTGAGGTTGTTCATGTTGGTGCCGAGTTACCTTGACTCCATCGAAGGGCTTCGTGTGTTAATGGACATGTTTGTTTGTTAAATGATCATGCATTTTAAATAATATCCCACCCTAAATGTCAAAATCTTATGAAAATGTAAGGCCATTAAAATTATAAATATTTATATTATAAATTTGCACTGAAGTTACACTTCTTTCTGGGAGCCAAAGTATAGTGATTTGTGATTTTTAAAAAATATTTTACATCCTTTTTATTAGTTTGGTTATGTTTTCAGAACTTATCTTTTATCTTCACTTTTTAGGTGAGACGGCTGGTTCTCTATTCCCTTGACTTTAGTTCTTACACTGTTTTCTCATTTTAAAAAAACCCAAACTTTTCTATTGTTTTTACTTTCATTGCCTTTTACATATCTTAATTAATTGGTTATTTCTAACTATTGTGAGTATAAAAACTTGTTCTGTTATCATAGTCATTTCAAAATATAAAAGACTTAAGAACCTGCCTCTGGGGTCAAAGTGTATTTTGGGTTATCCGTTGATAAAACTACACAAACCCCTCTGCCAACATGGGAGTTCATTTGCTTGGTTACTCATATATTATGAACAATAGTAGGATAGTTTTTTCAAATTATGAAATTACATAACATTATGGAAAGTTTGAAAAATAGAACAAAATAATTGCCCACAGGCCTAACACAACCGTTATCTGTTTTTATACACTTCCTTCTACATTTCTGTATCTATGCCAATTTTTATATTAGTGAAGAAGTAAAATGATTGTATTTTGTCCTGTTTTATTCATTTATTATATCAAATGTATTTCTGTGGTGCTGTATAGTTGTATAATTTTAATGACTTTAAATTTCTTTGAAAAGGTGTTTCATGATTTAATCTTTCCCTTAGTTCTATATATTTTGGATGCTTTAAAGTTTCTACTGTTAAATCACTAACATTATAGGATTAACAGGTATAACATTTATCAGCAACATAAAACACTTTAGTAACATGATTCTTAACTTACCTAATGTAAGCATTAGAGTTAATGTTCTTTTGGTGAATGGCGTTATAGAAATAAAATGTAATGAAGTAGTTTTGAAAATGACCAAATCATCACAGCCTGAGTTTATTTATTTATGTACTTATTTTTTTCACTTAAGAGAGGTGTCAAAGCTCAATCAGGCAGGTGAAGTGTATTTGCAAAAAAAAAAAAAAAATCTTAGCTTCTAGCCATTGGGCCTGTATTGTGAAACTTTTAAAATTTGGGAATACATTTTTATTTGGAAATACCTTACTCTTTATTTTTTTTTCACCTTCACCTGAGGACTTTTTTTTTTTTTTTTTTTTTTTTTTTTGCTGCTTTTAGAGAGAGAGAAAAGGGGAGAGTGAGGGGGGTGAGGAGAGAGAGAGATGGAGATGAAGAGAGAGAGAGAGAAAGAGAGAGCACATCTGAGAGAGAAGCATCCATTGAGCACCTTCTCCTATGTGCTCTGACCAGGGCTTGAACCTGCAACCTAGGTATGTATGTGCCCTGACTAGGAATAGAACTCACAACCTTCCAGTCTGCAGGATGACATTTGAATCCACCGAGACACACCAGCAGGGAGCATTTGCAAGTCATTTTTATATTTTGTAGTAGCTCTGGAATTTTGGAGAGGAGTGACACTATTATATGTGTTTTTGTATTTTATACATCATCTTAAATACAGAGGAGCATAAAAAATAATTATGTTTAAAAAATGTTTTTTAACAGAAAAAGATCTTAAAAATTTTTATCTCTTAAACTGCTGCTCCTCCTTGATAATTTCCCTATTAAACTATTTCAGAAAGTAGCAGGAGGCTCATCATTTTTTTCTATTATATATTTATGTCTGTAGGGTAACAATTAAAATTTTCATCTTGACTTTTTCTTACCATTTAATATTTGTATCAAAGCCTTGGCAATTATTTTTATTAACAGTAAAAGAAGAGCTGCTTAACCCCATGGGATATTACACCTACCTCATTGGGGTGCTGTGGGAATTAAGTGAACTAATCCACATAAGGGGCTCAAGTGGTGTCTGTCATCTAGTAAGCTTTCCAAAAACATCAGCTATCACCACTACTACTTCTAGTGACTTGATATTGATATTATTCATGGGAGAATTATCTAAACTCAGACCTTTTTGCTTGCATAATACTAAGTCACCTGATACACCAAGGCAAAGTATGTATCAACATGAAGTAGTAAAAGAATTGCTCAGTAAGTGTTTGTGGGACTACTGGTTAATTTTTTAGAAAAATATAAATTTACAACCTCACCTCACAAGCTTGCTGTCATGATGATAGCTGAGTAATTCCAGATGGGATGAAAAAAGGTAAAGCTACGCAACCTATATTTTTAAACTACAAAATAGAGGTGAATATAGATCAGACCTAAGAATAGGAAAGTCATAAAAAACAGAGAACGAAATCACAAATGAAAGAAATTCACAGATTCAAATAGGTAAACACTTAAAACTATCAAAAAGAAAAATTGAAAATCTTAAAAGTTCTTTGCAACCAGTAGGGCTAAGGACCATGACCTGAAAAGATACATGTGTGTGGATGTGTTATTTATGAGACCCAGTCAAAAGTTATCAAAATGTATTGAACAACAATTTTGAGAAGAAATAAAAAGGCAAAAGAGTAATAAACATGGAAGAAGACGAATTTACACCAACAGTTGAAATGCTACACAATTTTTCACTTGTCCAATCATTTAAGGCTTTAATTAAAAGTCCTTTTATGAGAGAATGGTAATATGGGCAATCATACTTACGACTGGTGGAAATGTACACCGTTATTAACCGATCTGAGAAGCATTTTGGACAAAATCTGTCTAGCTTCGCAATTTGTCCTAATGAAATCATCAGGGACATGGACGAAAGGGAATGCGCACTGATGTCTGTTGCAGTTGTATTAAAATAAGGAGCAGATAACAAGTTAAACGCCACCTTTTATCGTAAAAAAAAAAAGTTTTAACTTCAAAGCTCAGCAGTGAAACGATATCTTAACATACTGTAAATGCTTCTCCTGGAAAAGATGAGATAAGAAGAGTGTCCTTGTGGTTGGGGTCTGAGCTGCAACGGGACTTACTCTGAAGCCCCCTTCCTATTGTAACAAATTGCTGCTCTTTAAGGCACACACAGCCCTGGCAGCTGTGGGTAGGTGCCCTGGAAAAAGCCTGTCCATAAAAATGCTGAGCCAATTATAAATTACAAAAATGTGAAATATAAGGAAAAATAGATTTCGTGTAAAATTGTTCCCTTACTCCAAATTCCTTGTTACGATTCCTTTTACCTTCTTTTTTTAAAAAGCCAGTTCTTGCTAAGACTTGGGCACTAGAAATGAACTGGCATTAAACAGGTTCTAGCTTATTTATAAGCATCTACCAGAAAGAATCCTCTCTTTTCAGTTTAAGTGCATGTTTTCTTAATCTTCCTTTTAATGAGAACCACATAAGATGTGAAGGCTAGAAATATTAACTCCTTTTCCTGACATAAAGTTTGCTTTCTCTAAGCTTAGACTTAACCAAGGTGTGTGGTCACGTCACTTGTGTTACTGAAGTTTTAAAGTTACAATCTCTACTGCTTTGATGGGCATGCCAGATAGATTCTAGGAAAATAGGTCTTTTTTTTTTTTTGGCTTAAGAAATAATTAAATAGGCAAGTACTCTTGATATCACACATTTTGTTTTATTCTCTGTTCTGGCTGTTTTATTTCTTGCTTGGGATTGGGATTTTTCTTTTCATATTTAAAAAAAAATCTGTGTGTTTAGATATGGATATTTATACATATGTATACATGTGTACCCATGTATATGTGTCTATATGTATTATATGATATAAATATGGAGCTCATGTAGGTATGTGTGGAGCAGGTGTGAAAAAGGATTATGATAAGACAATTGGAAGAATGACTTTAAAATATAGTACTAGAAATAATGTACATCCTTTAAAAAGAGTAACTAAAAAAAGGGAGTTACTACACACTAAATTTTTCTCTTGTGTTTCTTTAAAATGCCTCACTATTTTAACAGGGTGCTTTTAATAGTTAACATTTAAATCTGGCTTTAATTTTAATATTTTGTCTCTTTTATAATATTAGCCAGTTAAAAACTTATTAATAAGCCCCTTAATTTATTTTTCCCTTTCTTGCTAGACTGTTGTGGGAACACAGGGAGGTATAACATGGTCCTGCCTTCAAGGTACTGTAAATAATTGGAGACATAATCAAGTACTAATTTATAGCTATCATATATAGCCCCTTACCACATGCCAGATACTGGGCCAAGCGGCTTACGGGAATTGTTTCCTTCTTAACAGTCCTGTGAGGTAGAGGTACTATTATTTTAAAGTTGAGAAATGAGCCAAGACGTTTTTGAAAAGTTGGCAGGTCACACAACTGGGCAGAGCTCAGACCTGTTTAACCCCTGTCTTTGCTTATTAACACCTAGTGATGCTGCTGCCGTGATAGAATCGGCCTAGGGGTCTGACTGCCCTTTCCCTTCCTTCCGTCAATGAGTAGACTGGGTCAAGGCACCAAAGCTCCTAACCTGTGGCAAGTTCACCTGCTTGGGAGTCACCACCTAGGAAATGGGTGTGGATGTGGTCAGACCCCGTCACGGTGTGTGGGTCAGCACTGCGGCAGTGAGGACAGTAATGTGCGTGCTGGCCAGGGAGCAGGGCCGGCGCCGGGCCATGTGGCCTCCGGAGTTCCCTCCAATGCTAAACGTTGGTGTACGCAGTGTTCTGTCCTTGGTCTGCCTCTTAGAATTTTCCCTTGTGAAAATACCAGATGCACCCTTTCTTTGTTAAGATTTGCATAAGAAAATGAAACAGGAATGATAGGGTTTTTGTTGTTGCCTTTTTAAATGAACTTAGTAAACTTGTACCGTGCACCTGTTCTGCACCAAGCGGACTTCCACACCCCATCCTGTAAGGCCACAGTCCCTGCGTTGCTGTCCATAGACCCTCACATAAGTCTGATTACTCCTTTCCTTCCTCCACCAACCCTTTGTTGTTTATGATGAAAGCAAAAACTTGAGTTAATTGTAAAGACCAATCTAGGTTAACACTTTCACTGAAATTTAGCTGTGATTTATGGGTCAGAAATTCTTCATGTTTTCACTTTTGGACTTGATTTGCTTTGGATGAGGCATTTATGTCCCACTTAGAACTATCCCTGAGCCAAAAGTTTTTAGTGAATTGAGGAAAACCCTCTCCCATGTAAGGAATATTTGTGAAGGTATTTCCAGTTCTACCTGCTTATCCTATAATTGCCTCCCTGGAGACAAGAACCGTGGAAACCTGAAATTAGAACACAATGAAATACCAGCACAGAAAAAGTTAGAAAAGCTAATGTGTCATTTTTGTGCTAAACCAGAAACCATCTTACTATTTGGGAATCCAATCTTGGCCAGCAGTCACAAGGGGCAGATTTAGGATGGGATAAGTAATTTCTGCAAATTAGGCAAGCACACTATTGTCTGGGAACCGTTCTGCTAAAGTATCAGAAGTAATAAGAATCTCGGCTACTTCTGGTGTTGGTTTTGGCAGTGATTCTGAGATTTTCCTTATCTACATATATCTGTCTACCTATCCTGTATCTATCTGAGGGATCCTTTTTCTGTGTTCTTACGGGTCTTTCCCAACATCCTAGAAAACAGGGAAACAAATAATATGTAACATGTCCCCTGACCCTTCACACAGAAGTTTGAACTGTGTCTGCATGTGGGATGTTAGAATCCACATCTCTTTTCTTTATCCTAGGATCAGCAGGACACATTTCCCCTTCTGCTTTCCTCAAACCTAGTCTCTCATAAAATACCAATGTGTTTCGTCACTTACCCGCTTCACTTTTTCCTCTTTATCCTTGATAAGAGAGTTTTAGAGCGGTTATCTCCCTTGTTTCAAAAAATGCTTTGTAAATGTTTTCTGTCATGCCTGAGTATTTCTTCAAAATTAGAATGACTCTTGATGGCACATAGGAATATATTGCCAGATTAATTTTTTTATTCTATTGTTAATATGTTGATTGATTTTTATTAAACTTAATCTATATAAGATGGGTGATAAAACCCCAGTCATTGAAAATTATTTTTAATATTCTCTTTATTTTGAATATTATCAGTGTCTTAAATCTATTGGTGATAATTATTCTTTTTCTTTATGTTCCCTTAAATGCACACAGATTAGTTATTATATTTTATATTTTTATAGAATAGCTTTATTTTTAAAGTTTTCTATGTATCAAATTTAATCAATATTCATTTTTAAAAAGAATATGGTTTTATATATTTAAAAATGCATTTTGTTTTGACCTTCAGAGCTGATCTATATATATATATTATATATATATTTTATATATTATATATATAATATAACATATATAATAAACAGACTGCTTTCTTTGTCTCTAAGTCTGGATTTTGAGTCGAGTATAAAGGTTTGTTAAGTTAACAATTGGGTGTACATCTTACTGAGTTCTTGAGTGATGTACTTGGTAAATACCACTATTCTAAAAAAGAAATAAGGCCAGATCAATGCAACAGCATGGAAAGCAAGCAGAAGGAAGTAGGAGTTGACTGAGAAAAGGAACTCTTGCTGAGTTTTTTTAAAGCCCAGGTGGTAAGTGATAGCTGTGAATTAGAGGGGGAACTTTAAGCAGACATGAAATTTATTTAAATACTTAAGAACTTATCTTAGTAAAACAGCATATGACCTGTTGATGAGTACAAAATCAAAACTATGAACCTTGCAGGTTGCAAGCCAGGTCTCCAGCCAGATCCGTAGCCAGAGGCAGGTGAAAGGCAAACCATACATTGATGTCTCTCCAAAAATCATAAATAAAATCTTAAAAAAAAAACAAAAAACCATGAAACTGACTTCCAAATTATAGTAGGCTTCAATTCATAAAAATAGAGAATTTCCATAGACGAGAGCTGAGGCTTAGTCACTTATTCCATCCCCTGGAATCTCATGTAAGTTAAATAACCTGCTTTTAGGAATGTGCTGGTTTAATCAGCCTGATACGTGCATAGGCCCATTTGACACTATGCTTTCCCTAATGTAGCTTTCTTTTTATTTAACAATAGATGCTGTCAGTGCCCCAGGTATGTTGTTAAGCTATGCTTAGATTATGACGTGAACTATTCCACTTTTAACTTTTTATGAAATGTGTACATTAGTCATCCCATGATAAATTATCTTTATGATTTCTGACTTCCTTATTTTGCTATAACATAGTTATTTTACTCATTGATTTTTGAAGAAAACTGTGATTTAGAACCAAATAAAATTTATATGATAACATGTATTTAAATGTTAGATGATTCTCTTATAAAATGTATTAATGATGTTGTATAGTATCTATCCTTGTTATTTAAGTGCACTTGTAACAATGTTATGGTGAATAAAACCTGACCCAACTTGGAGGGTTTTTTACTTTTGTATTTTGGAGGGTTTGTTTTTTTAGTTATTCTAAAAATATATATATTTTTTGTATTTACAGCTGGGTTTAGAAGAAGTTTTCGTCTTAGTAGAAAAGATAAGAAAACAAACAAATCTATGTATGAATGCAAGAAGAGTGATCAGTACGACACAGCTGATGTACCCACATATGAGGAAGTGACCCCCTATCGGCGACAAGTGAATGAGAAATACAGGCTTGTTGTCTTGGTTGGTGAGTGTTGGCTTTTGTGTGAATTCTGATGAAATAAGTGAGATAGTAAGAATTTCACATCAGAGCTATATATGGGACCCCTTTGCCCAGTTCTTACAAATCTTTCCCAATATACTTGAATTTTTCGAGCTAAAAAAAAAACTCCCACCCATTGTTCACATAGACCCTGCACCCCTTCAGTGCCCTGAGCTGAGGATTTCCACTTAGGGCCTCCTTGGGTCAGGCCAGCGGGCCTGTGGGCTCTGCTTTGTCTGGACTGCACACCATTCATGCGAGGCCCCTCATTGTATTACACACGTCATTACTGTTCTACTTTCTCCCTCTTTAACATTCACCCACCATTCCTAAAGTATCCCAGGCTGATTTCCCTTTTGCCCCCCTATAGTTTGTTCACAAGTTGGGCAGCCGGACCCACCTGGGGTAATCCTCCCAGCCCTTTGTCTTCAGCTTTCAGAGGCTGCTCCTGGGGAGGCATCTGATGGCCTAGACCATGCCACGCCAGCGCGCAAGGACGAGCCTTCCCCTTCCCCTGGCCACCAGCCTCTACCTCAGTCAGTTCTCAGAGTCAGTTCTCAAAGTCAGTTCTCAGACTTTCTTGTTAGCCCAGTTTCTGATGCCCACGTTCATTTGAGAGTGCCTTTTGCTTTTCAACTACTGCTGTTGGTTATAATGCAAATGCAGTGCAGTACCAGGCTGCACACAGGGGAAGCCTTGTTGATTCACTGTTAAAATGGGTTCAGTTGTCATAACCTTTGTTTGTTGGTGGTGGTTAACTGACTACAATTTATTTTTATATCACACTTGTTTTGTATTTTGTTATCATGTTTAACCGATTGCTTTTAAGCCTTTGGTTTTGTCTTAATTTGCTGTTTAGCATTTGTGTGATACTTAATATTTGGTTCGTCTATCTCTCAACTGATTTATTATTATTGTCAGCTTTTATTCTAAAACTCGTATTAAGAAAAATAACTATTTGAAACTCTTTAGCACCTCAACATTTTATTTCCCTATTTTGAAGCAATGGCTAGTATAATGTAATTTTTTTTTTTTTTTTTGACATCAACGTACGGTTGCCTTTCACCTGCCTCCAGCTACGGACCTGGCTGGAGACCTGGCTTGCAACCCGATTATGTGCCCTGGCTGGGGAATCGAACCTGCGACCTTTGGGTTCGCAGGCCAGCGCCTTATCCACTGTGCCACCAGCCAGGGCTCGTATAATGTAATTTTTAATGTTTTAATTCCACCCTCACAGTTGCTGTGGCCTTTTGTGAAGCCCGATCTCCTGTAGTGAAAGGGACAGTGTCCTTCAACAGTGTTTCCTGCTTCTCACTTTCTTTGGTGTGGTCATTGCTCAGAAAACCTTTGGCCTATTTGTAGTATGAGAAGTTTAGAGTTTATTTTCTTGAGAGTCTTTGTCTAGTATATCCTGTGAGGCGAGGTGGTGGATAGGTAGGAAATGGTCTTCCAAGGCCAGAAAGGCTGCATTCCAGCTATGTCCAGCTATGTGACACCTGACCATCTGTGTCTTCATCTGAAAAATGAGGGTAGTAAAAGCACCTGCTTTCTAGGTTTGTTTGAGGGTTAAATGAAATACTATTTGCAAAAACTTAGGCAATGTCTAGCACCCTAGTTGGGATTTTTTTTTTTTTTTTTTAAGATTTATTTATTATTTTTCAGAGAGGGTGGAAGGGAGAGAGGCAGAGAGGGAGAGAGACATCAATGTATGGTTGCCTTTCACCTACTTCCAGCTATGGATCTGGCTGGAGACCTGGCTTGCAACCTGGTTATGTTGCCCTGGCTGGGAACCCAATCAGCAACCTTCAGGTTCATAGGCCAGCGCCTTATCCACTGTGCCACCAGCCAGGGCCTGGTTAGGTTTTAATAAGAAACAGCAATTTTGTAGTAATAACTAAAAAGATATAAGGTGAACATGAAATGTTCAGATATGGATAGGCTTCTGCTGATTTTGAACCTCAGTATTCAAAACACTTATAAGTTAAATTAGATTATTTAGCAATTTATTGCCTAAAATAGGGACTCAAGCCCTGGACTTAAATTTTGGAAATTCTGGAATGTTCCTGAAGTAACTGTTTACTTTTATTATTATAAAAGTCATCTATTTGCACAGAAATAGAAAAAATACTTCAAAAATTTATATGGAGCCAAAAACGCCCACGAATAGCCACCACAATCTTGAGAAAGAAGAACAAGGTAGGAGGAATCACAATCCCGGACTTCAAACAATACTACAAGGCTACTGTCATCAAAACAGCATGGTACTGGCATAAGAATAGACATATAGATCAATGGAACAGAATAGAG
>PVIW01009385.1:0-31148 GCA_004026585.1 Noctilio leporinus
GAAGTATCAGTAAACATATTTTTGCGTAGGATATCCGAAAGTTTACTGCCTATATTTTTCTCCAGGACCTTTATGGTGGCACTGCTTATGTTTAAATCTTTTATCCATCTTGAGTTTATTTTGGTGTATGGTGTAAGTTGGTGGTTTAGTTTTATCTTTTTGCATGTTGCTGTCCAGTTCTCCCAACACCATTTGTTGATGATCTCATTTTTAAAACATGTACGTGACAAGCCCTTTTAAGAGGCAGGGAGCAAGGTCAAGAAGTAACAGGAATTGGGTGTTGCTTTCCTTAAAGGCTGGGATCCGTGGCCTGAGATCCCGCCCCACTTCATCACATGAAACCACTTCCCCATTTTTTGGAGGTGGGGGTGGGGGGACTTGCCTTGGAAGCTGCTTCTGGCCCAGGGTGGGTGCAGGCGTTGCAGGGGCCGGACTCCACGAGACCAGATAGAGCAGCACGTCCATCCCCTGGGCCCAGGAAGATGGCTCGTGCGTGTGGTCAAATGAGGACTTCAGCAGTGACAGCAAAAGGCAAGGCTTCTGGTTGGAGCTTGAATGACTTGGGGGAATCCCTAAAAACCAAACACAAACAAGAATTCCAAGAACAAAGCACAGAACTTCAGCAGGGCTACGGGCACCAGGTGGTCTAAAATAGGACATATGCATCATTAGTGACCTTTTGCCTCTCTGGGCCTGCCAAGGCCTATCCAGACCCTCCTGTCCCAGCTGTCAAGTAAGACAGGGCTGGCTTCCTGCTTCCCTTCCCTTACGAAGGCACAGCGGCGGCATAGTACCAAGGCCTGCCTCCATCAGGGTGAAAGATCGTCAAAGAAAACGGGTTTCCCTTCGGCAGACTTAACATCTGTCCCTGATCTTCTTGAATTTCGGTCTTTGAGATGCACAAAAGAATACGTGCTGCCTGAGTTCATTGACATGAACTTCTGAAACAGGCCAACTTAAAGGAGTGACAAGGGAACAGGTCCGTGATGGGCTCAAGGGTGGGAGGAGTGAGTAGGTCCACTGGGAAGGGCACTCAAGGATTTTGGGACTGATAGGAATTCTCTATCTTGACAGGCCTGTGGGTTATGTGTGCAGATGTGCCTGCCACAACTCTTGGAACCGTGCACTAAAGAGATACGCATTTTGCTGTGTGTAAACTACACCCCAGGACCAATTCATTTTTTAAAAAATGATAACTTCAGAGTTACTAGCCCCACGACCTAGTGCAAGTTGCGCAAATGCTCCGTGCCTCAGTTTCCCCAACTGTGAGACAGCAGTAATAACAGCATTCCAAACCTGGCCCTTGAGCCCAGCATCCACCTGAGCACACCGGGCCCCCGTATGCTAGGCCTGAAATGGGACTCAGACACCCATCCTGTTTTTGTACATGTTTAGTGAAGGTTTGATGCATATGCAGTAAAATGCACAAATCTTAAGTGTACAGCCTGATCCATTTTGACAACCGTCCAGGCCTATGTAACCCACATCAAATCAAGACGGAACACTTCACCAGCCCAGAGATGTCCTTCACGCCCAGTGAGTGGTGTGTTGGTAAAAGTGGGACGGGAAGGGCGGTATGAAGCTCTGCTTTGTGGCTTTTACTCAGTTCTGTGGCATAAATACTCCCACCACGGCCAACATCAAGCTTCCAACATCATGCTACTGAGAGAAGTGAGGGGAAGACGCCCTCATGACTGGCTCTATGAACCAGACAAGCCCGCTTCAGCACACCATCTGTCTTCTGTCTCTGAGGATTTGTCTTGCCTATTCTAGTGTTTCATTTGAGTGAAATGTGTGCTTTTCGTTTGGTTCTTCCGCTCAGCATGGCTTTGAAATGCATTCTTGTTGCTGCACGTGTCCATAATCCATTCCTTTTTATTGCTGAGTAGTATTCCATTGTAGGGGTGCACCATGGTCAGCCTATCCCCCCTCCTGGTGACTGGCGTCCAGACTGTTCCCAGCATTTGGTGCCATCAGCATTCTCGTGCAAGCCTTTCATTCCTTTTGGGTAACTCCCTCTAAGTTAACAGCTGTGGTAGGGTGGGTGTGTACTTAACTTTATGAGAAATGGACAACTTCCACAGGGGGTGTTCCACTTTATACTCCTACCAGCCACACAGGAGAGTTCCTATGGCCCGTGTCTTCGCCAGTACTTGGTGTCACAGGAATGCACTTAAAAAAAAAAAAAAAAAAAAAAAAAAAGAGTTCCTTAGGCATTCAGTTTCAGCTCAGGAATCCCTGGACTGGATTCATAGTTCCCTGAATGTTAATGGTTAACATTTATCAAGCATTTCCCAAGTGTTTGGACCTGTCCCAAGACCATTATCAGTGTTATGTCATTTAAGCCTCACAACAACCTTATGAAATCGACCATATTATTCTCCTTTAAATTTTAAAGGTACAGAGGGGTTAAGTAGCTTGCTTAAGGTCACATAGCTCCTAAGTGGCAAAAGCTGGGTTTGAACACACAGGCAGGCTGGCTCTGGGCCCATGGGTTTAACCACTGTGCTATATTTGTCCATACAAGTTCTGTATATAGGTCTCCATGGGGTTTACCCATCATTGCTACCATTACTATTTTTATTCCAATTGTATCCTTCCTTCAAAGGTCAACTTAGTCTACCTCTTCTATCAAGTGTTCTCTCTCTCACCTCTTCTTTTCCGCTATATTTAATCAGAAGTCCTTCAGAAATGTAGGAGACTTTTGGGTTGTCCTTTATGTCTGTATTTTTGTACAGTATTATCATCCCATTGTTGTTGAAGGGCACTGAGACCAGGGTCACTCCTGTGTATCCTTCTATTCCTGGCATGTTTATTGACTTGGATGGAATGTTTTCCTCAAGACGCTCTAGGCAAAATCACCAGAGAACTTTACAGGGGGCTATCTCATTGGGATGTCACCCAAGAGGGAACCACAGACATTGGATTGCCTTTTTCCCTAGCGGGGAAAAACACCCTTTCACAGTCTTACTACTGAGTGGAAATGATGTGCTTTACCTTAGGAGGCCCTGGAGCCTGTCACTGCAGGCTAGAGGACACTATGCTATTTGCCATACTTAATGTCCCCGTGGAGCTTTTACGTCCTGCCTGGCTGCTCCTTCTAAGACCTCTGGTTTGTTTCACCCGGCCTGGCCCCATCTGTCCGTGTCTAGCCAGTGTCTAGTAGTACAAGACGACTAGATCATAAGCAGCCATTTTCTTTCATCCTGATGTATGAAAAGCTACATAATTTGTGGGGCCCAGTGAAAAGTGAAAACACAGGGCTTTTTGTTCAAAACCTATTCAGAATTTCCAGATGTTGAAAGTGGAGCATGAAGGCAAGGTGGAAGCCATGCCTGTCAAGCCAGCTTTCTTCCACAGACAAAACAACAATCCCAGAAAGCTGAGCATGGGGACAATTTATCTCCAAAGCTCTGTACCCCCTTTCTTAACATGAAGACAGCTGAAAAGAAACCATCCATGTTTATGTTACGGTTTGAATCATGTCCTTTCAGTTCTAACCCCAGTGCCTGGAAGGGATTGTGTTTGAAAATGATCAAATGAAGATAAACTCTTCCCAAAAGCAGCCAGAGATGGCCTCTGAAAACGGTTCACTATTCACGTGACTCAGAAACCCCCCCAAAATCATGCAAATCAGGATGCTCAACTCTTTGTGTTCACTTTAAGAAGACTCATGAAACTGCCCAGGCCATCAGGGGTATGCATATTCAAAAAAGTCACCAAGTACCTGAAGGATGTTGCTTTATAAAATTTGTGTGTGAAACAGGGGGACTAAACACAGGGCCAGTGGCCCAAAAAGAGTGCTGAGCTTTTGCGGCCCAGGCTGGACTTAAGGGTTTAGATGTCGATTCTCTGGTCACGGAGAACATGCAGGTGAACAAAGCTCCCAAGATGCAGCGCAGAACCTGCAGAGTTCATAGGTAGACTATGTGCGCTCTCCCAGCCGCTAACAAAGAATAGCTTGTTTCTACACTAGAAGAGGAGCTTGCACCGAAGAAAAAGATGTCCCAGAAGAAACTGAAGATGACCCGGGAGTAAATTCAGAATAAAATAGTGATAAAAGTACAAGAAAAAAGAAAGAAAGAAAAAGAAAAACTAAGATGATCCAATATGCCTGGTGCTAATAAAAAGGGAAGAAAGGCCCTGGGTGGTGTGGCTCAGTGGATTGAGCACCGGCCTGCGAACCCAAGGGTCACCGGTTCGATTCCTAAGAGGCGCTGGCAACTTTGGGCCCGCTGCCTCCAGCCTCAGCCCTAGAACTGCCCAGCTTCTTCCTTGCCTTTCTAATGTCCCAGGCCGCGGCCTTCTGGGTGCGCTCGCAAATGGGGCAGCCTCCCCTCTGCAAGGTCAGGCTCTAGGACCTACTGTCCCTCTGCCTCTTCGGGGACCAGAAAAGGGAAGTGGGACATGACGCCCGGGGTCAAAAAAGGGCGGGTGCTGCTTTGTGAGGACACAATTTGCAGAGGCTGGCAAACCGGGAGTCAGCCTGGACAGCCCTCCCTACGGTGCCTTGAGCCCCTGGACCTAGGGAGCCATCCAGCGGACCGCAGCGCACCCAGACAGGGCCACCGAACCCCTGGCCTGGGACCGCAGCGGCGACGCCGGGTGACGCAACCGCCACGGGTTGCATCAGCCGCGCCCACGTGCTCGGCCCGCCCCTCCGCCCACCGTTCCAGCCTCTGATTGGGCTACGTCGGGGCAGTAGCCTCGGCCTCAGCCAACGGGCGACAGCCACACAAGGTTCCACCGGCCGAGACCCGGCGCGGGTTGGCTATAAAAGTCGCACTAGGCGGGGGTACGCGCTCCAAAGACTCGAACGGTCGTTAGTGAGCTTGCGGGGTTGGCTGCTGCTGCTGCTGCTGCTGCTGCCGCCGCCGCCGCCGCCGCCGCCGCCTGTCCGACACCCCGGAGCGCAGCCGAGTCCGCCGCGCATCCGACATGGAGGTTGAGCCCGAGCCCATCACGCTGCTGGTGAAGAGCCCCAACCAGCGCCACCGAGACTTGGAGCTGAGCGGGGACCGCAGCTGGAGCGTGGGCCACCTCAAGGCCCACCTGAGCCGCGTCTACCCCGAGCGCCCGGTAAGGGGTCCCCCGACGCCCGCTGCCAGCGCTCCCCTAGCTCGGGCCTGCTCGCGCGCCCTGGGGATGCCGCGTCCCCCTTCCCGGTAGTTTCTCCCTTCTTCCTCCTTCCCCCGATTTTGGGTGCTCACCAAGCCACCACGCCCAGGGCTGTGGTCTCCCTACCTCCGAAGGCGTCCCCTCTCCTGGCCCGGTGGCTGTCACTTCCTGGTCCTGGGCCACCGTCGCCCAGCTTCCCGATGGGCCGCCTTCCCCCTGTCCCCTCGCCCCCTCCCCGATCCTCGCGGCTGCCGTCCTCCTGCCCCGCCTCCCCAGGCCCCTTTCCCCGGCCCCGTAGACCTGGGTTCCAGGCTTAGCCCCGACGGTCTGACCTTGGGTGAGTCAGTTCACCCTTCAAGCCTCCGTTTCCCCAAAAACGACCGGAGGCTCAGTGTTCCTCTTTAAGATTGCATTTAATGGGTAAAAATAAGAAAACCTGCGGCAAAATGAGTTTTCTGAACGCAGCTAGGCTAGCGTCTCGCTGCCCAGAGGAGAGGGCAGGTGCCAACTCCGAGGCCACTCACTGGCCAGAGAAACAGGGTCGTCGCCAGGCAGTGTGTCCTTAAGGCCCCACACCCAGGAGCGGGATGTGGCTCTTCCCCTCCTGCCCCCACCCCCACCCCAGGGCCCCTCCCTGCCACGCTGGACTCAACCAGCCTTTGCTTCAACCCGGAGGAGCGGGCGCGCTTTCCGGTAAAGAGTGGTTTAGAAAAGACGCAGGCGGAAGGCGTCTTCTTGAGCCTGAGTTTAAGGCTCTGGAGAAGCCTCAGTTCCGGCGAGTTCCTTGCTTTGTTTGGGTTGACACATCTGTCAATATCACCCTTGACACCACCCTCCCTCCCACGTGACGCGGAGGCTGGGAGCTGGACCTTCCCGTGTTTACTTTCCGCTCGAACATTATGTAAGTGTCAGCAGGGATCTTTAGGGCCGCAAGTGCAATTCTCCACCCAGCGGGAGAGGGCATCGGGGCGGGAAAATGTTGTGCAATTGTTCCGTCTCCACCGGACAGCTCCGGTGTGTGGCAGCTCGTGTTTCCCCTGCGGTCAGTGTCACGTGCAGAAGTCAGTTTCCCTTCTGCCTTGGCCTTTGGAAATGTGCTTATTAATTTGCATCCACCTTGGGGCGCTGCAATTTTGCCACGATTGATACTGAGAAAGGAGGTGGCTGTGTTGCTGTGAGAAGGACTATTAGCTCCACAGATCGGTGGCGCAGGTGTCATCATTGGGAAAGGGGCAGCGTGTTGGGAGAACTTTCTCAGGGCTTCCTTGGGTGAGGACCATCACTCCCATTGCATCTGAAGACCCCCAAGCAGTTAATAACAGGTCTCAGATATGTCAACTTAGGTTTAAAATTATGACAGGAGGCTACTTTTTAAAAAAAAATTTATCGTTGTTGTATTACAGCCATCCCATTTTTGTTTTAACATGTTTAATTTTTAAAAAATCTAATCAGCCTTCTCGGTGAAAGTACAGAACTGTCAACTTAGGCCTTTAACAGGGAAAACAATTGAAACGACAGGCAGCTGTGGTTTTCAAACCTTTTCCCAAGTGGAACTTTTTCATATTATGCAGGACCTGCCTCTGCTACAGCTTTTTATCAAAGCTCATGCATGGGTAGCATTTACCAATAAAGCCCATCAGAGAGGACGGTGGTGAATGCAGAATCCAACGGGGCTCTGTAGTTTGTTTTTTGTTGCACAGATGTAGCAACCCAGATGCATGTTGGCACATGGGTGCAGCTGTTGTTTTGTTTTAAAGGCTTGCGGAATAACCTTGGGTTACTGGGTAGCAGCAGCTTGATTCCAAGTTTTGCATAATTGGTTATTTTGGCAAGAGGAAGGTTGGCAAGTTCTTGGGGATCCCCAGTGCACTGACTTCCACATTTGAGGCCAATGGCTTTTAAGTACAGTTTTTAAAAGGCATTAAAAATACAATTTAAAAGGGAGAGTTGCATACAAGTACGTGGAGTCCCCGTTGTATTAAAATCACTGGAGTGCAGAAGAGGGATGGCCATCTGGGTTCAGGCAGGCAGGAGCATAGGACAGGTCAATTCAGACTTCCCCCCCTTAAATTGAGGGTGCTGAATCTCATGGGGGGGCTGTGGAGTGTTTCCCACCCCCTAGTCTCTTCGATGCCTTGTGTGTCAGAACAAGGTCTTAAGTGAAGAATTGCTTCATGTTATTTGGGGACAATGGTAGGCGGTTCGAATGGAAGCTGACCTTGAGGGTTCTCGGGAACTAAACACAAGTTTTGAAGTTAGTTGTGATAGAAGCCCCCCAGCTAATGTGTGTTTTTAGTGGCAGAAAGCAATTTCCCTGAGAGCTGAGAAGGTGGCTGCCACTTGGGGGAGCGGAGATCATTTGCCTTCCTACATGTATGGACATGTTAGAGACCAGTGTCAGTTTGAGCACTTTCTAAGTACAAGTTCTGTGTGAGGGCCTTTGGAGAAATGTCTTCCTCCGATGCAGGGTAAAAACATGTGGGGGGTCAATGCTGACTCTGCCTCTCTCTCTTCCCCTGACAAGCGTCCGGAGGACCAGAGGCTGATTTATTCTGGGAAACTGCTGCTGGACAACCAGTGTCTCAGGGACCTGTTTCCAAAGGTACATCCTTTACATACTAACTTTGGAATGTTTTTAAGTTCTTGCCAGGTTGAATTCAGGTCCTAAAGTCCCCTGCATTTACTTTTAGCAGGAAATCCGGCATGTTCTGCATTTGGTGTGCAATGTGAAGAATCCTTCAAAAAAGCCAGAGACCGGCGCCAAGGTGTGTCTGCTCTGTCACCAGTAGAATGACCTGTGTCATTCAGACCCCTGGGGTGGGAAGCAAGGAAGTTGGGTAAAACTCTTAAGAGAGATTTTATAGCCATTTTGGCGTCACATTTTGTTTCTTCAAAACCTGTTATCAGTATGTGTGAGGGTTTGCTGTAACAGTAGCAGTCCCACTGTTGTTGGAGTGAAAGAGTGGAATTCCAGTCACCCTGTCCTCTGGGATATGATTTGACCTGCGGTGGCTGTGAATCCAGATCACTGAACTAACCAGACACTTGATTCTTCTTTGAAAAGGTTTTATTTATTGGTTGATTTTCATGGAGAGGGAGAGAAATATGAGTCTGTTGCTTCTCACACGCCCTCAACTGGGCACCTGCCCCACAACCCAGGCATGTGCCCTGACTGGGAATCAAACCTGGTGACCTTTTGGTTCACAGGCCAGTGCTCAATCCACTGAGCCACACCAGCCAGGGCCTAAGAAGGCCCTGTAACATGAGTTTGTACTGACTGTCGCATGTGAATGTCTTCGGAGGAACTCTTAATTTTTGTAGAGAGTAAAAAAATGAATGTAACTTCTTTGGAAATTTTCGTTGTGATTATTTATTTAGTTATATGGATAGGAAGAGGCCATTCTCTGTCAAGTAACCCATCAAAATTATTTTTTTTTTAATTTCACAGTATTGATCAAAATATATAGTATTAATAAGTGCAGTGCCATGCTAATTTGGCATTGCATCTGTATTTCCTAAAATATTCAAATGTAGCATAGGAAATTCTTTTCCTTTAGGTTCTGGCTGGGTTGTAGTTATAAATCTTGTTGCTCAAGTTTAATTTCTTGCTTTAGTAATATAGCCATAAGATATATAGAACATTATTAAGAAGCTTCCCAGCAATGGTAACCTTGTTGGAAGGTTTAAATGAAAGTATAGCATGGTTACTCTAGGAGGAATTGTGAAAGAATTACATCTACTGAAATTACATTGAAATTGTGTTGGACAAATTTCAGAATATTTTAATGTAGCATTGTATTTATTTTGTCACGTCACATTCAGAGGTCTGGGTGGGGGACGTAAGCCGTGGATGGCAAACTAATTCGGTTAGCTTGATTTCAGCCAGTTGCATCAGACCCTTTGTTCTCATGTTCACACTCTGTTTGCGTAGGTTGCCGAGTCCATGGTGCCGCGACCTCATCAGGGACCGCACCCCGGGGATGCCGCCTCACGCGAAGGGCTAAGGTCGAGGGAGGCTCTGCGCCACCTTTCTCCCTCTGGATGGGAGAACATCTCAAGGTGAGTGTCGGTACGACGCAGACGGGCATCATGTGCATCCATTTAAGAATAAGGTGTGTTTACATTGTGTAGTCATAGAACTTCAGAACGTGCAAAGTGTTGCTGTATGAGGGTTTCACTTTAAAGATCTTTTGTATGTTTAACTTTTCTCACCACACAGCCTTTGAGACCACAGGAAAAAGGGGAGACGTGTATTGTAAGGCGTTTCCCCTCCTGCATGAGCGTGTGCTGGGCCTGTGCTGGGCAGGGTGGGCGATCAGTGCAGATGCTTGGCCAGGTGGCCTGTCGCAGCATGGGGTGACAAAGGGGGAGCGACGGTTCTCAGCAGTGTTCTGCCAAGGACCGTGTGGGTGGTACCAGGGAAAGAGGCCATCTTCTGTGAGCAGTGAGAGCTTTTTCCTTCAGAGAAAAAGCCAGAAGTGGTGGAAGGCTCCAGGGTTTGCATCGCATCGCCCGTGGCAAAAATAACGTATTAACGGTGGATTGAAATTCTCTAACTCCCCAGTTCCCCTGCCCTCACTTATTTTTAGGTTTTAATACATGATTATTGATAAAGCCAGGTGTTTGAGGAATGAGGAGTTTTTTGGGTGTTTTTTAGATTGACGGAAATTTTCAAACCTGCACGGAAGCAGAGGGGACTGTGTAATGAAACACCACATAACCATCACCAGGCCCAATAACGATCCAATAACATTTCCTCTTTTCTCCAGTCCCTTCTTTTCCTGGGAGATTAAAAGTTATTCCCAGACAGCACATCATTTCACTCCTATGTATTCAGTATGCCACTGTAAAAACCTTTTTTTTTTTTTAAAAAAAAAAAAAAAAGATTTTATTTCCAGAAAGAGGGGAGGGGAGGGAGAAAGAGAAGGAAACATCCTTGTGCAAGAGAAACAACAATTGTTTGCCTTTCACACCCCCCAACTGAGGACTTGACTCACGAGCCTAGCCATGTGCCCTGACCAGGAATCGAACCAGCGACCTTTTGGTTTGCAGGCCAGTGCTCAGCCCACTGAGCCACCCCAGCCAGGACAACTGTAGGAACCTTGTAGTTACTTTGCTTATCTGTAGCGCCATCCCTATCGGAGCTGACGAAAGCATTTTGTTATCCTCTTATCTTCATGCATTGTAATTTTCCTAAATGATTAAAAACAGCATCACACCAAGACCTAATTGCATTGGAAATACTCTGGGTATGGAATTTGGTGAAAAGACAGTCAACGTGTAAATTGGATTGGATATAAACACTTAAAACAGCTTCCCTTCTCCTGACTATACAACTTGAGAATAGAGGCCCATATCTGACTACAGTGAATTTCTCTGGAATAAAACTTGGCGACATCATTCAACAAATATTCATTGAGCAGCCAGCGCCTGTAACTTTGAAGAAGACATGAGCTCACCCGCAGAGATGACCACTTAACCATGCCTCATCTTCCCCCTGTTCTATTAGTTTCCATTTGGGGAAGCGGAGCTCACCGTGTGCCGCTCACACAGCCACTGAGGACCCCCCATGCCCTGTCCCGGGAAGTTTTAGGCTGTGTTGCATGATGGGAAAATGAGTTTGTTTGGTGTCAAACAGCTCTGAAATCCAGCCCTGCTACTGATCAGCTCAGTGCCACCTTGTGTGTCCCCTCTGTAAAGCTGAGGAGAGAGTCCTCCCCTTGAAGTTGGTGGGGATCAGCCCAGCAGCTGCGCAGCACAGGTGGTCGCTGAGGAAGCCTGAGAAGGTCCAGCTTGTGTATGCACTGTAGTGGTGGCCCGGTGACAGCCGGTGCCGGGCTCGCTCCCCGAGGTCACGGGAGGGCTTCACCAGCCAGCACTTGCTGTGCTCAAGTTACGCATTATCTAAATGCAGTTCTCACCGACTTGTACTAAACCAGTTCAAAATGTGCATTTAACACCGTCTTTCCTAGGCCTGAAGCTGCCCAGCAGGCTTTCCAAGGCCTGGCGCCCGGCTTCTCGGGCTACACAGCCTACGGGTGGCTGCAGCTGACCTGGTTTCAGCAGATCTACGCCCGGCAGTACTACATGCAGTAGTGAGTCTTCCCTGCTCTGTCAGAGTGCTTGGGTGCCGGGACGGAGGGGGGTCCCATCCGTGTCACCTGTACAGTCGGGGATGTTGGCCCATTTCTGCAGAGCCTGCCCTGGGGCTCTGCGGGTGGAGGAGAAGGCGACCGGTAACCGTGAGCTGATCTGTGACCGGTGCAGGGGTGCTGGTGTCTGATAACTTCACGTAGAAGATGGTACTTCCTTTTCAATGTGTGGCATCTTTAAGGCTTTGTGAACAGATTAATTTGCTATAGCACTAGACTCTTACAGTTACCTGGATGTTTCAGTCCAGACAAGATTTATCATGTCGCTGCTTCTAGGAGCAGCAAAGGCAGGTGTAGGTTATGACGGTTAGTAAAGAAGTTGTTCACTAAGTGAAAGAAAAAATTAAGTTTGTCTGTCCCTACTTAGAACTCTTCACAGAAAAAGACCCCTGCATAAGAAGGTGATGAGAGCCGCAGTCCTCACGGTGCTTTGCGCTCAACAGTATCTGCCTCTGTCGTCTCTATTTCAGTCTAGCGGCCACTGCTGCATCGAGGACCTTTGTCCCCTCACCAAGTGCACAAGAGATACCTGTGGTCTCCGCACCCACTCCAGCGCCTATGCCCAACCAGTTCCCAGCTGAAAACCAGCCAGCCAACCAGAATGCTGCTCCCCAAGTGGTGGTCAATCCCGGAGCCAATCAGAACCTGCGGATGAACGCCCAGGGTGGCCCGCTGGTGGAGGAAGATGATGAGATAAATCGCGACTGGTTGGACTGGACCTATTCAGCAGCCACATTCTCAGTTTTCCTCAGCATCCTCTACTTCTACTCCTCCCTGAGCAGATTCCTCATGGTCATGGGAGCCACCGTGGTGATGTACCTGTAAGCAGACACTTCACTCTCCTTTCCTTCCCCTTGGTCCAAGTCACACTTCGTGGCCACTCCAGCACTTACTGAGCATGTGCTGTGGACCAGGTGCTGTTGGGGTTGCTGGGTGCACAACGTGGAAAACTCACAGCCCGCGCCTCTAGGACCCTGGCGGGCGAGTGAGAAAGTCTAGGGGACCGCAAGATGGAATGTCCCTGCTGGGGTGCCGCCCTGGTCAGCGGGAGGGAGGGAGGGGACCGGCTCTGATGAGAAGACTCACCTTCTTGAGTCAGGCCCCCGGCGATGTTAGCTAAGCTGGACTTCTGTGTGCTTCCTTTTGAAGGCATCACGTTGGGTGGTTCCCATTCAGACATAGGCTGGCTCAGAACTTCCCAAATGACGGGCCCCTTCAGGACGCTGGCAACCAGGACCCCAACAATAACTTACAGGTACGAAGCTTCCAGGGGAGCAGGCGAGCCCGATGTGAGATGCCGGGCTTAACCTTTAACTAGACAGTGTTGTGGTTTCCCATTTCACTTGGCTGGATAGCTCAAGATTTTTTCCAGTGTCTCCTTAGAACAGTTGCTATTTTGAAAATAAACGTGTCATAGCCTCTATCAAGTATTTTGTCATGGCAATTTGCATTTTGGCATACTTAAATGATTTTTTTAAGCTCACTAGTTGGAATGTTCAGTGGTCTTTAACCATGTGTTATATACCATGGAAACTGCTAGTGGGAAGTTATTCTAATTAAGGATTAAGAGCACAATCATGTCTCATAGAATAGATTTTCTGAAAAATAACACACTGAAGTAGAAATGTATAGGGTACTTTAATGCATAATCCTAAAGGATATGCTTTTATAATATAAACTGGTATCCCTAGTATCTGTTTTTAGAACCCTGGGATTCCGTGTTTTACTATTTTAACTCACAACATTGCCAAAAGTAGAAGAATAGCCACATTTATTGAAGAGGTTAACTTAATGACTTGTTTAATAATAGCTGAAGATCTAGCCTTACCTGGTGTGGCTCTATGGATTGATTGAGCTCCAGCCTGCAAACCAAAGGGTCGCTGGTTCGATTCCCAGACAAGGCACATACCTGGGTTGCAGGCCAGGTCCCCAGCTGGGGGTGTGTGAGAAGCGGCCGTTCCATGCATTTCTCACACATTGATGTTTCTCTCTGTTTCTCCCTCCCTTCCCCTCTGTAAGAATAATTATTTTATTTTATTTTATTGTTGTATCCATCCCCTTTATGCTCCCCTCTGTCCCCCTAAATTTTTTTTAAATCTAAATAATAATAATAATAATAGCTGAAGATCGAGTTCCTTCATTTGTTTTGATACTTGATGCTGGGAATGTTCAGAGCTAGGAGAATGTCACCAGCACGGCTGTGCTATGGAGACCTGAGAGAAATCCAGCCAGGACACCATTTCCCGGGGCCCAGCCTGCCTGGCTGCTCAACATGTGGTGCAGGAGGCCTGGGATTTCCTCTGCGCTTGCTGAACATTATTTGGTGTCCTCACTGTCCTGTTTTCTCGTGTTTCATTACCTGTAGGAAGATCCTGATCCTGACACCGAAGACCCCAACCACGTCCCTCCAGACAGGGACGCAGCGGATGGCCAGCAGGTCAACCCTTCCTTTGTGAGCACAGCGTGGCTCGTCTTCAAGACTTTCTTTGCCTCTCTTCTTCCGGAAGGGCCCCCAGCCATAGCCAACTGACGCTGTTTGCTCGCGGGCTGCCGGCGGCGTGGACACACGTGGACTGGGTCATTTGACTCCAGCTTGATTTCCTCACCTGGACATGGCAATGGCGCAGAATTAGTGAGAACCAACAAGGAGGATGATATGCTTTTGTGACCAAGCAAAAGCAGAAAGTAAGACATGAAGCCATGATACAAATTGATGAACAAAACAATGCCCAAGGCTTCTCCTGTCTTTATTCTGAAGAGCTTTAATATATACCGTAGGTAGCTTAGTAGGCATTGTAAATAGAAGGCATATGTGTCGCATGTTTCTGCCTGAGGGACTTTTCCAGATGTGTGTGTGTCTGCATGTGTGTTTGTACATAAACGTCATGGAGGCAGAAGTGGTTCTGCTGGTACAATTTGATTCCTGTTGGAATGTTCAAATTACACTAAGTGTACTACTTTATATAATCAATGAAATTGCTAGACATGTTTTAGCAGGACTTTTCTAGGAAGACTTCTGTATAATTGCTTTTTAAATGCACTGCTTCACTTTCCACCAACGGGAACTTTGCAAAGGTGAACACCTCTGCTGGGTTTTTTTGTTCAATAAAGTTTTACTATGAATGATCTTGGCAGAGACTCTCAGCAGTTTATTCCGTGCCCCTTGTCACTGGCTGCTCAACAGGAGAGGTGTGGCTTTTTATAAAAGGTAAGGATGGTGGTTCTAATGGAGAAGGATAAGGTAAGGGCGTATATATTGGGTTGGCTAAAAGGTTCGTTTCGTTTCTCCTGTAAAATAAAGGGTACATTTTTCATTTTCACCAATAACTTTACTGATTTGGATATTTTGACTATGTCAGCTGTCTCCTGCTATGGGCTTCTAGTTGGGTAGAGGCCAAGGGTGCTGCCAACATCTTCCAACGCCTCAGACAGCCCCACGGCAAAGAATTATTTGACCAGAATGTCAATAGTACCAAGGAATCTCTCAAACCGCTTTTAACACATTCAATCAGTCACAGCACCTTCTCCATACACTGCACACATCTTTTTCTGCATTCCAGTTGTGTTTTTACCTTGCTTGAAATAACAAAGCATAACATGCCAAAAATGTTGCTTTATTTTCTTCCATCCTCAATGTTTAAATGGCTGCACAAAAATTCACTGATGTTTTGCCCTGGCTGGTGTGGCTCAGTGGATCTGAAAGGTCACTGGGTCGATTCCCAGTCAGGGCACATGGCCGGGTTGTGGGCCAGGAACCCATCTGGGGGCGTGTGAGAGGCAACCCACCCATGTGTCTCTCACACATCAATGTTCCTCTCCCTCTTTTTCTCCCTCCCTTCTCCTCTCTCTAAAAATAAGTAAAATCTTTAAAAATTCACCAACTTTGATAAGTTTTCTTTTAAATGCACGCTGATATGACCGCTGTCACGATATAATCTAACAAGATTGTCTCACATGAAGTTTAAGACAACTAAGCACTACTAGAGCCATCTTACGGAAACACACTTTTTGGCGAACCCATGACTTGTGTTTACCCCATTTCCTGATTTAAATAATACTGACTTCTATAGTAACCCATTAAAGTTAAATTCCCTAAATTTAAAGTTAGTGGCATTAAAGCCCTGGCTGGTGACTCAGTGGCTAAGGCACCCCGCTGTGAACCCAAAGGTCGCAGGTTCGATTCCCAGCCAGGGCACATAACCAGGTTGCAAGCCAGGTCTCCAGCCAGGTCCATAGCTGGAGGCAGGTGAAAGGCAACCATACATTGATGATTCTTTCCCTTTATTCCTCCCTTCCTGCCCTTCTCTCTAGAAAATAATGAAAAAAATCTTTAAAGTTAGTGGCGTTAAGTACCTTCCACCTTTGACGATTCTGTTGTAGTTTTAACTGCTCAAATGTTGTGCTTTGGTCAGCGGAGCTTTTGTGATTTATTTTTTTAATCAGAGGGTGTTTTTTCATTGTTTGAAAATCGATTGGTTGAAAGAAACATTGATTGGTCACCTGCTCGTAGGTGCTCGAACTAGAGATGGAACCCGCAGCCTGGGTCTGCGCCCTGGCCGGGAATCAAACAGGTGACCTTTCAGTTTGCAGGACGATGTCCAGTCCCCAGCTGCACCTGCCGGGGAGCAACTAATCTTAAAAGCAAAGTTCTGTGTATTTCTCACATGGATAATGTTCTAGGTAGAATGCTGAAGACCTGGACAGTGTTATATTTGGCCAAGTAAATCAGCTTGTCTCATGGTTTTTAATCATTTAATCATGATTGGAAACATTACCTTTCATAAATACTCACTGAAAAATTCATAAGGATATGCTGGGCAGACTCAAGAGAGGTCCCCTGGAAATGTGGTCAGAAAGGGCTGGAGTCTGAGGAGCTGGAGGGAAGGGTGACAGCAAAAACCAATCTCAGAGGTGACCCTTGCTGCTCCTGCCAAAAAGCAGGGTTCTTGACATGCTTGGTGTGATTTAGGAAAGGGACCATTAAGAGTTCATACTAAGGCTATTTTTGTTTTTCAGCAAGAGAAAACATCTAAATTTGATGCATATGTATGTGCGGGAGCCCTGTGTTCATGGGAGAGACCCCAAATCCCCACATGCAGGGGGAGTTCAGAGATATGAAGAGGGTTAAAGTAAATGAGAGACATTCTCTGCTAGACATAGGGTCACACATCTTGGGGACTTCAAAGGGTCATTGCAGGATGATAAGAACCAGATGAGGTTTTGTATTACAGACAGAAGTTGATAATCCTAAAGGTCAAAAGAAGTTGTCTCTGATCATCTCTTATTAAGGGCAAGGGCCCTAATTCAAGTTCTAGGTGTCGAAGTCTAAGGGCGGGGCGCTGGGGAGGTAGAAGTTTCTCTTGAGCTGGAGGAGCTAAAGTTGACTTTCGTCAACAGAGGCATGTCTTGGGGTGACTGTCACTGAACCCCCTTGGTACCCCCTCTTGTGCAACGCCCCTGGGAGTTGTGTATTCCAGAAGTTGGGTTGGTAGGTTATTCTAGACTTCATTAAACCAGTCTCAGTCTTGGGAAGAGTTCAGTTTGGTTAAAGGTGCGTCTCATTTTTGGAGGCGGTGATGCTGGTGGGTTCCCAAATTGAAGCCTGTGGTGCTAGCAACCAGGCATTTAATAGGAGGCATCACCGGAGTGGATCCTAATCTTGGTTTCCGAGTTCTGAAGGTTGACAGCTTGAATGTCTCTGGTGACCCTTCAGCTTGAAGTATTGCAGAAGGGCCCCTGAACAGCTCAGAGTTTCGGGAATTTCAGGTAGATTTTGGACATTTAGAATATATTTAAACACAACATAATAACTTCCTTATTTACTTCCCATGTAATTCTAGCATATTAAACGGGCCTAATTAGTTTCAGCTCTCTTCAGTAAGGAGAGAAAAGAAATGTCTTTCAGGAGCCTTTTTGAAATACCTCAAGGCTAATTTCCAGGTTAAAACTCTGACTTAGATTTTGGGAAGTTTATCAAAATACATCAGAAAGTTTGGACATTTAATGAAGCAGAATCATAAGAATCATTCTGAAGCAATACTTGATCATCCATGTGACCAAAGTGCAAATAGCTTTCAAACACAAATACGGAAGTGCACGTAAATGTTAACATGAGTTCTTACTGTTGAGGAGATTCAGTTTTCTTGAATAATCAAGGATCTGATGAAGACAATGTAAAACAGAACATGATTTTGATAAAACACAGAATCTTTCATTTCTGGGCAGAAAACCTTTCCATAATATCGGTAGCAGATCAATAGTTCTTTTTCGCAGAAAATAACCAAGCTTTTGCATCAGCTTCCTTTTGATATTCAAATCCCTTCTTAAAATTAATTTCAGCCTTACTCAGCCTGACCTCACATAACGCGTCCTTATGCAGGATTCCTTTCTCACCAGCTTTCTACAACTTCTGAGTCCTGTTTAGTCCACACTCTTGTTCCCTTGCCCCTGGTGAAATGATCACTTCCCCTTAACAAAAACACATCCTCTTACCATGCCAAGGGTCTTTTACTGTCTTGGGTAGAAAAGGCTAGTTCACTTCCTAGGAGGGGACATCAGCATTTAGTGAGGGGCCTGGGACCGCAGGCCCCTGGTGGTACCTGTCGCCCATTTCTAAGGGAGTGAGGCCTCTCTCTCTGTGATGCCAGGTTGTGAGAGTTAAACTCCAGATTTCAGCCCTGGCTGGTAGCACAGTGGATAAGGCACCGGCCTGTGAACCCAAAGGTCGCAGGTTCGATTCCCAGCCAGGGCAACATAACTAGGTTGCAAAACAGGTCTCCAGTCAGGTCCGTGGCTGGAGGCAGGTGAAAAGCAACCATACATGGATGTCTCTCTCCCTCTCTGCCTCCCTCTCTTCTCCTCTTTCTAAAAATAATAAAATAAAATATTAAAAAAAAAAAAAAAAAAAAACACTCCAGATTCCAAGAGCCCAAAATAGGTGCCGGAAGGTGTCCCTGAAGACAGCTGACATGTTTTCAGATGGGCCCGAACCCCGCTAAGACAGAGGGGGTACCTTTCAGACAACAAACAGATAAGGCCTAAGTTGCTCAGGCGGATGTGAGGGGGGTGTGAGGTAGTTACGGCAGAATGTCAACGCTTCTCCAACAGTTACTAATACAATCTAATAGTGTGCTGCATTCTACCATGAACACTCAGGACAGTATTGGTTTGGATCCTCATTCCCTTCTCCCGCTGCCCCTCTCCCTGCTTCTAGTCCTATACCCCAGCTGCAGTCCCAGCACACCTCCGAGGCTGGTGTGCGGGGAGGTGTGCTCTACATGGTGACCCCGGTTCATACACACCAACATCTGGGGGTATGTGTGCGAATGGGTATTATGGGCATGGGGGAAGGGGGTGAAAGGAGCGTCACATTGGGTCAGGCAGAACGTGTTCACACGCAGAGGTTCTGGAATCAGCAACGCGGCGTGGGCAGTCAGGGCTGGAATGGTTGGCTGCTGGCTGAGACCCAGACTGAAAGGTGGTCTACGCTAAATCGGGTTGACTTGCCAGAACTGCCTTCGAATACTGGAGAGGAAACCGTCGAAGGCTCCGGGAGATGGGAAGGTTAGAGTGGATGTATAACAAGAGGTCGCTCACCCAGCCTGGGAGGGGACAACCTTTACCATGACCATGAGAGAGAGCAGAGGTTGGGGAGCCCAGCACCATGGCAGAGCTCCAGGTCACTTACCTCTGTGGGTCAGAAATTATAGTGGGAAATTGCACCTCCTGACTGCTATCCCTAAACACAATGGGTCCCTGAATGGTGGGGCCCAAGCAGTGGCACTTACTCAATCACCAAAGACAAGGTGGCTGTCGTTACCATAATGGACAGCAGAGTCAAAGCTGAAACAGAAAAGCTGGACTTGCGGTGACCTGTGGTGTTGGCTAGTGGCTCATAGCGTTAGCCCCTTGGAAAGAAAGGAATAGGCAGTCCACTAAACTCGTATTGGATCTGCATAAGCCGAAGGGTCCTAGGCTGAGTGAGTGGAGGTCTCACTTGAGTCACCAGAGCTGAGAATTCTGCCTCCTCCATCACCTCCCAGACTTAAGCCAGTTTCCAGACTCAGAACCCCAAGTCCCTTGAGGAAGGACGCTGCACCCTTGGAAAACAATCATGTAGTCCCTGTCTTCCCTCAAAGGAGCCTACAGCTTTTTACTACGTGACAGCATGCTGGGGAAGAGGAAATCATTGGCCTTTTCAGGGGGTACTGAACACTGAATTTAAGTTGCTATTAATCCTGGGAGGGACAAAACTTTACTGGTCCGAGCAGAAATGTAAGGAGGTCAGATAATCAATGGATTTTTAGCTCTGGCCCATTCCTCAGCGAGTCTGGTGGGCCCCTGAACACATCCTATAGGTGGGCATGTCCCCAGTCCCAGAACCATTACTGGGTTGAACAGACTCAGCAATGGGCAGAATCCCCGCCTTGGCTCCCTGACCTGTGAAGTGAGGGGCATCATGGTGTAAAAGGCCAGTGGAAGTCTCTAGAACTGCCTCTACACAGGAAAATAGTCCATCAAATTCAATACCACATCCCTGGAGGGACTGCAGAAATTAGTGTCACCAACAAGAACTCGAAAGATGCAGGGGTAGCGATGGCCATATCTCCATTCAACCCTTCTATGTGGCCCATGCAGAAGACAGATGGGTCTCGAAGAACGGCAGTGGCTTATCGTCAACGTGACCAGGTGCACGTGTTTGCCAGCCATCCCGGATCTTTTAGCTCATAGCAGCATAAGTCCGACTCCTGCCTCAGCCTTCACATGGCCTTCTTCCCTCTCTTTTGTGTCTCTGCCCTCACATGACCTTCTTCTAAGGACACCAGGCTTTGGATTTGCATCCACGAAAATTTCATTTCCAAATAAGGTCACGTTCTGAGGTTCTGCGATGGACATGAATCTTGAGAAACACAATTCAGCCCACAAGGGGGAGAAATGATTCCACCAGAGACAAAAGAATGATCCCATTGAACTAGAAGCAAGGCCGCCACCTGACTCCTTTGAACTTCTCCACAGGCAATTAACTACTCTGTTGGCTGGGGGTAATTCATGATCAGGAGGAACCTGGGCTGCTGCTATATAAGGAAGATAAGGAAGAGGATGCCTGAAATACAGGAGATCCCTCGGGACGCCACTTAGTACTACTGTATCCTGTGATTAAAGTCAGTGGAAAATGACAACAAGCCAATTAAGGCCGAATGACTCTGCTCAGACTTCTCAGGTATGCAGGTTTAGGTCACCTCACCAGGTGGAGAACCGTGACCAGCCTTGGTGTCTGCTGAGGGCATGGAATGGGTAGTGGAAGAAGATAGTTATAAAAACCCACAACCCACCATAGGGCCAGTTGCAGAAACAAGGGCTGACATTGTCATGACTGTTTGTTCCTTATTGGTTACGCGTGTTTGCATAGTCACACACACACCTGTCTGTTATAGATCACAAATATTTAAGCAAATATCTTTGTTTTCCTTCCCCGCTTACCTCCTCATCAGTTAACCTAAGAGGACTTCATTATGGATTTAAGTTACAGGAGCCCAGGAAGAAGAGAGACCACTGTCTTCCTCTCCTGGGAAAAGGGTCAGGGTGGTTTTGGCTACAGGAGGGACAGCTGCATCACCTGAGATGGAAGCCTGGCTTTGTTACTGTCTTTACCTCGCGAGGGAGTGTGGCCTCAGAACCTGTGCAGGGTACCGAGCCAACCAAGTGCAAACTGGGGTGATTAGTTTTATGCGCCAACGTGGCTGGGCCCCGTGATCCAATCAAACAGCTAGGTATGTGCAGATGTGACTCATTCACAATCAGTGGACTTTCGGTCAAGGAGGTCATCCTTGAGAATCTGCAGGGACCTTATGTGGCCAACAGAAAGGTCTGCAGAGCGATAGCAAGTTTCCCTGCAGGGGAAGCAGGCACACCCGTGGACTGCAGCACCAGCTTCTCCAGACCTTCCAGCCCACCAGCCTGCCGGGGATCTCAGGGCTGCCTAGTCAGCCTCTGCAGCCAGGTAGACCCGTTGCTTGAAATAAGTCAATAATGAATCTATTGGTTCTGTTTCGCTGGTAGGACCAGCTGAACCACTTATCCCAGAGCGGCTGAGCCATGGCCGAGGCTGGGTGGGGAAGGGGTCCCCGCCCAGGCCTGCAGCCCCTCACCATTGCCCTGTTCCTAGTGAACCAGGAGATCACTAAGGTGATCCAGATAGCCTTCCAGCCAACCAGCTCTCCAGATGTCAAGGGCCGTAAATATCCTTAGCCAAGTCCAGTATGTTCTGCACAAGTGAGTCAGGCTAGACACCCTGGGTGTCGGGGAGAAGTAACATGAGACTTTCCCCCAGTGCCCAGAGAGGGAGGGCAGCCCAGAAGGCTCAGGCCTGTGACCTGACTTGGCATGAGGGGCAGAAGCCTCGTACTGCTGCCCTGCCCCCACCCCCAGCCAGCTTCAATTTACCCCATCTTCCCCTACCCTGCTCCCATGGGCATTTATGAAAGTGTATCAACCTCCCCAACAGCCCCAGTAAGAGTCAGACCTTGGAAGGGCCCTTTCCCACTGTCCTAGGCAGATGGGGTCTTACTTGGGGTGCAGGGAGGTAGCATAGAGAGCTCTCTTGGCAAAACGGATCTCCTGTCTTGGGCAGAGGTTGTGCTCAGGCCAGGCACCTTTGTAAACAACAGCTCGTTTTATTCATCACATCTCCCTCATATCCGTGCTTACGAACCCAGGAAGCAGGAGCTCGGAGAGTTGAGCCGCCTGGAGGCCCCTCGGCGAGGCAGGTTCAGGTCCAGACCCAGGTCTTAGCACAAAGCTTGGCTCCTGGAATAAGTCTACCTTTCGGGCCCCTCAGGCTGCCCAGGAGCCTGGGTTCATGTCTGGGTATCTTTCTGAGGCCCCAGGGGTTTGGAAGACAAGGTTTAGGGGCCTTGGTCTTAAAACCAACTTTCTTCTCCCCAACTCCTCCGCCCCTGGAACCAGGCTCTGCACAGGTGGAACTTGCTTCACACAGACAAGGTGCTCCAGTGGGTGTAATGCTTCATGGCCACTAGAGGGCGCTGGTGATACGAGAAGTCTGCTTTACCTTTTGTGGCCGAAACTCCGCCACCTGGGATTGGGTGGCGGGTATCCCGGGTTCCATGGGGCTGTCCCAGCGCTATATTCTGGGAAGCTTCAGCTTCCACTTGTGTGAAATGAGGATAAAGCCGTCCCAGACCTACGTCACTGAGGCAGGAGATGGCAAAGTTGCCTGAAGAAGTTAATGAGGTACCCTTAATCTTTAATAATTCTCTAAATTCATGTGGTCGTGGAATAGATTTAATTCATCTATAACTGTTCCTCAAAACAGACATGGTGGGGAGTAGAGGTAACATTTGAGCGTCCAGGATTTATTATTGGTGAAAGTGAGTCATGGTACAATGAGAATTCTTGACACTCTCTCGAAAATGAACAGAACAGAACAGAAAGGGGGGAGAGGTGCACCTGGATTCTTGTCGCTTGGCACAGTCTATCACAGTGGTTTATGACAGTACAAGACCTGGGTTGGGACAGGCCAGGGATCAAATCCCAAGTCTATGGAGGCCTTGTAAGCCTCGTCAGTGTCCTGAGCCATTTCCGCCTCTGTTCAGTGGGTACAACTATAGCGACCCCTTCATGGAGCGGTTGGGAGAATCGGACTAGGAAACACAGGCAGATTCTCTGCATAGTGCCCCGCACATTATAGTTACTTTCATCGGGTCATACATTAAGTCTGATCACCTAAAACTCATCAAGGGTAAAGACAGTCTTAGAATAAAGGCAAAATCCTTTGGCATGAGCTCTAGGGTCCTGCATTTTCTGGTCCCTGTGTACCTCTTAATCTACTTGTTTTGAGACCCACCTAATCATTCAGTTCAAGGGTTGACATCTTCCATCAGCTCTGGAAATTTCTGTTGTCTCGCCAATTACTGCCCACCCCCCATCTTTTCTATTTTTTTTTTTTTTTAAGATTTTATTATTTTTCAGAAAGAGGGTAAAGGAGAAAGGCAGAGAGGGAGAGAGACATCAATGTATGGTTGCCTTTCACCGGCCTCCAGCTATGGACCTAGCTGGAGACCTGGCTTACAACCTGATTATGTTGCCCTGGCTGGGAATCGAACCAGAGACCTTTGGGTTTGCAGGCGGATGCCTTATCCATTGTGCCACCAACCAGAGCTGTCTATTCTTAACTCTTGAATTTCTATTAGACATATGTTAGGCCTTCTCCTCCCACCTTCTATGCCTCTTAGTTGCTCTGTCATGGCGGTTGGAGTGGTTGGTGACACGGGCTATGAAAGAATTCACAAAGAGAATAAAGTGCAGAGAGTTACAAATTTTATTTTTACTTTCCCAAGAGAGGGAAAAGGTTGGATGTGGAGAAATGCACATCCTGGCCCTGAGAGGGTGGGGCTTTGAGCTTTGGTTAGGTGCTTGTGGGGCAAACGTGTTTCAGATGGTCTTGCATAGGCCACAGCTTGTTTCGATGTTATCTTTGGGTGCAGGGTCCAGCCCCGTTGGACCTGCTGGTCACCGTGGTCTGGTATGTCCTGTTTCCTAAGTGCCCGGAGTCTCTGTGCCTTCAGGGCTCTTCCAGGAAATTTCTAGTCCCAAGGATGAAAGCTCATAAAACAATCCTGGTCAGTCATGCTTTCCAGGGTCCAGCCAGCTCCAGGAAAGAGGGCCTGAAAAGAGGCGTTTGTCCTATTAATAATTTCTATCTCTTTACAGATCTGCTAGATTCCGGGTAGTCTGTTCAACCATCTCTTTTGATGTGCTCACGCTTTTCACAGCGGCGTCTCATTTACATGCGCTCCGTTGACTTTTTCATTTTAACATTAGCCACTTTCCTAGAAATTCTGGCGTTTACTTTCACATCTAACTCTTCTCCCCGCCAATGATTCCATTGCGACTATTTTCTTTAATTGTTAAAAAAGCTCATTTGCTGTTTCTCACAGGTCGTTACAGCAGATCCTTGGGGCGCTCGTGCTCTTCCTGGCTGTGTTTGCTAGACCTCTCACATGGTAGGTGGTTTCCTCCTGTGGCTTGTAATGTTTGGTTACTGGGGAGTAGCAATCTTTAGGGGGAATTTGGTTTCTCTGTAGACACACTCTGCTTCCTGGACCCCCTTCATTTCCTTGGAGCATGGTTTTGCACTCCCTCCCACCAGGAACCCCAGCGGTTTGCATCGTGCACCAGCCTGGACCCCAAGTCAGGGTTAACTCCTCAGCTCAAGAAGTCCTGCACCAGCAGGCAGCAGGATGTATACTGCAGAGCTTCATGCTCATGGGCTTGGGTTTTCAATTGATGCCTCCCTTGCAACGGTGGTTGTGGCCTCCTGTGGTCGATAAAGTTGCCTTTCTTTTTAACTGAGGGGAGATATTTTAATCCTCACTCCTCTCACTTCTTCCCTTCCAAGGGTGTTTTAACCCCAGGCCAGTGTGGTTTGATCTCACATTCTGGGCCTCCTCTCTCTGGATCACGGTCCTTACTGTTGGGGCTCTCAGTTCCCTCTTATTCTCCAGTATCTGGGATGGTCCCTTTCTCTTGTTTGAGCTCAACTGGGTATTAACTAAAGCCTTGGGTTTTAAAGCAGCTGTGGGTTCAATTATTTGAAGGGGAGAGGTACCTTGAGTCCCTCAGCCCCATGAGTCCCAACAGCTTGCAAAGTGGAGGTCATGCTTTTCACCCCCTGGCCTCCTGCCCCTTTCCCATGTTCCTTCCACAGGGCCTTTGCACAGGCCCACAATGTCTCCCTCTCCCTCCCCTTCTGATTCTTCCTCTTCCTTAGGGCAAGCCTCCCTCCTCTTCCCCCAGCTAGCTCAGATCCCCTCTCAAGGGCTCTCAAACTACAGCCTGGTGCATCTCTTCTTTACAGTACTTCTTAGGTGCCCTGGCTGGTGTGGCTCAGTGGCCCGAAGTGAGGGTTCGCCAGTTGATTCCTGGTCAGGCTGCATGCCTGGGTTGCAAGAAGCCTCCCTCTCTTTCTCCCTCCCTTCCCTTCTCTAAACAAACAAATAAATAAAGCTATCTTTAAAAAAGTAAGAGAATAGCCCTGGCTGGTAGCACAGCGGATAAGGCGCCAACCTGCGAACCGAAAGGTGGCTGGTTCGATTCCCAGTCAGGGCACATAACCAGATTGCAAGCCAGGTCTCCAGACAGGTCTGTGGCTGGAGGCAGGTGAAAGGCAACCATACATTTATGTTTCTCTACCTCTCTGCCTCTCTCCCTTCCTCTCTCTCTGGAAATAATAAATTAAAAAAAAAAAAAAAAAAAAAAAAAAGTAAGCGAATAAACTCCGCAGCTCCCATTTTACACCTACTTCTGGGATTATGTGATAAACATGGAGCTTCCTACAGGTGGACACCATGATTCTTTGGCACTCTGCTGCACCCTACCTCCTTGCCCAAGGCCAAAGCCAGCCAGTGTCCCAGGACCATCAGTGTGTTGAAGGCATAGCAGCATCTTCTGGAAATCTGCCAGGTGGCAGGTCCTGATCTAAGCCCCTTATCTTACTGAATCTGCAAGGAAGGTACCATCATTATCCCCACGATGCAGGGGAAGGAGAGGCATCCTCCCCATACCCTAAGTGGTGTGCAGGGGAAGGGATTACTTTACTTTCACAAAGATGAGAAAATCCAGGGCCAGAGAGGGCAAAGGTCATGCCCAGGTCACAAGGAAATTAGGGGTAGTAGGGTGGGACCTAAGGCTTGAGATGATTGGCAACCCCGAGTTACCTTTGCCCCTCCAATCTCCAGGGGCAGTGGCCACAGCTGCTCTGATGGGTCCCTGTCCTGGACGTGGACCCCACTCCCCCACTATGTCTTCCATGGCTTTTCTTTGACTTTCTTGCCAACGACGCCCAAGTACCTGTCCGCTGCCTCAAGAGGCCCCAGATCTCCTATCCAGAAATAAGACTGCCATGGTCCCTTCTTCTGTGATGATGGGTGTGAGAGCTGTTTCACCTCAGGGGTGTCCCAGGGAGGAGCATGGAGGACCTTCCTAGTGGGCAGACTTGTCCATGGGATGGATATATCCTCCGCAGGAGGAAGGGTGATTCTTGTCTTGGCACAGATGCCAAAAGCCAGGGAGGGAGCTTGTAGTAAAGGTTTAAAAGGCTAGTTGGTCTGATGGCCATCCAGGACTGCCACCGACCTCTGCCTGGGGGAGTCATCTCCCCTTTTTCCTCACGCTTCCAGTCCCCTTTCTCATCTCTTCCTCATCTCCTGTCTGTGTCCGTTGTGTGACTTGGGCAAGTTGCTGCACTGTTCGCCTCTCTGGGCCTCAGTTTGCTCATCTGCAAAATGGGGTAATACTTGCACCTCCATTTTTAGACTTAGTTTGAGGATTGGATGAAATGACTTGGTACACAGTGTTTAGCACCAAAGGGCCAAGGGCTCAGTTAATAAGACTTTATTGTCCCCTCATTTCATTGTAGAGAGCAGAGCAGTGGAGGACAGGATCCCAGTACGCCTGGATTCTTAGTCTCCTCCTCCTCCTGCACAGCCAGCCTCCTCTTTCCCATCCTGTCCCACCTACGCTCAGTCTGCAGGGAGGCAGGGAGAGTTGAACTCCCTTCGGGTCCTCCCGCAGAAGGGACCCCCCTCCTACCTGCGTGCCTCAGGTGAGCCAACCCTTAACCCTTTGCTTCAGTTTCGCATCCACGAAGGGGCCCTGAGCCCAGCTGCGTCCCTGGGGGCTGTCTTTGGGTCTTGCAAAAGTTGCCAAGCCCTGGGGGCTCGGAGGCTGGGAGGCTTGGAGGCCCGGAGATGCGGGCCCCGCCCGAATCCGACCCGCTGAGCAAACACTGGCATCTCTAATCCACGTGATTTCCCAGCAGCAGCGGCAGCCGGCACCCAGCGCTGTGCGGATTTAGAGTGCGAGCACCTACTTTCAGTTTCGAGCGCAAAGCGCGCAGCGCGGAGCCCGGAGCGCACTATCAGGAGGAGAGTGGCGGTGAGTCCCCTGCCCGGCGCGGAGTTGCGGGGCTGCGGGGCTGCGGATCTGAGGGGCTGCTGGGCTGCGGGGCTGCGGGGCTGCGGGGGCAGGAGGGAGCCAGAGGCACAAGAAGATTTGGGGTGCTGAGTGGGGAGAGAGGCGTGCCGAGGGGCTCTGGAGTGGGAGGTCCTGGTGACCTTTGGGTGAGATGACCAGGTGGATGGCTATGTGGACACGGACGAGATAGACATAGGCGAGGGGTCTGGCGGATGGAACAGGGACAAGACAGCTGGACTGATGACCGTGTGGGCAGATGGGGCTCTGGTGGCCGGGGCGGCGCTACCGGCCACCCGGCAGAGTGCCGGGCAGCGTTGCTAGCCTTGGAGGAAGGTGCTCGAGGTTACCCGAGCCCAGCGTGCGCCCCTCTTCCCTTCGGTGCCTCCCCACCCTCAAAAGTGCTTGTCCGCTCCTGGAGCTGCAACTTTGAATGGCTTTCTAACAAATTGCAGAAGTCACACTGCTCGTTTTGCACAAGGCAGACTTTTTAGCCTAAAACACTTTTTGTTGTTGCTGTTGCTGTTATTATTATTACGGACAATTTCAAAAGTACGCAAAAGTAGGAGGAGGAGAATTGGGTGGAGCAATATGGATGCGCTGTGGTGGCCACAGGAAACCCTATGGAGTCACCAGCACACCTCAGCGGTCACCCCCCTGGGGGCCAGCTGGGGTTCCTCGCCACCATGTTGTGTTTTTATAAACAAGTGGCAGACAGGCACCCCAGCACCTCAACCAAAATATTCCAGGACATCCTTAAAGATAAGGAGGCATTTAAAAAAAAAATTAAAAAAAAACCCATCAGCCTACTTTAAAGATGTTAACAATAATTCCATAATGTCCAACTGTCCAGACTATTTCTAAGGAGGCTTTGAACCTCCTAAGTAACAAGTGATTACATGGACATCATTTTGTGACTTGCTTTTTTTTTTTAAAGTCATTTTCCTCTCTGGGGAGGCCAAGGCCTGGGATTCGTTGCGGTGGCCACTTGTGGAGAAGGTCCCCCACGTTCGGCTCCATTTGCATTTATTTGTAAGCTGGGGTTCTTATGTTTCCTCTTTGAAGGGCTGGGGCTTCTGCAGTCTTAAAAAGCTGTCGGAAAACCAGCACTTCCCAGTCTTACAAACCTGGGCATGGTGGGAGTTAGGGTGTACCCCACACCAACATCTGGAGCCTCATCCTTCTCCCTAAAAAGCAATGAGCCCAGAAAGGCACCAGGCTTGGTCTTCGCTGGAGACCAAGAGGAGATAAGGCTGATGACATGTCAAGGTACACCTGCATTCCCCAACCTGTTGTCCCCAAACCTAACCGGCCTGCTGGCCAGTGATTATGCCCACCTGCCACGTCTCCAGCCTGATTCGCGCCTGGCATGGTCGGCGGACAGATGGGGCTCTCGGCCCTTTGAATTTGGCTGTGTGACTGGATTAACTACCAGCATCCCTCAGAGATGTTTCAGTCCAGTCCCAGACCACCGCAATAAAGCCAAAGTCTCAATAAAATGAGTCACACCTTTCTTGATTTCCCGGCGCATATAAAAGTTTATGTTTATACTCAACTGTATTAAATGCACAATCGTATGACGCCTTAAAAAACAACGTACCTTCCTTAACTGAAAAATACTTGAGCCCTGACCAGGGTCGCTAAGTTGGTTAGGCCTTGTCGCTCAGGGTGGAGGTCGGGGTGGGGGTCGCAGGTTTGATTTCCAGTCAAGGTACATGCGAGGGTTGCAGGTTCGGTCCTAGGAGACAGCTGGATGGGGTTTTTCTCCCTCTCTTTTCCCCTCCCTTCTCCTCTCTCTAAAAACAAATGAATAAAAATCATTAAAAACAAAAACAAAGCTTGAGCTCTGGCTGGTGTGGCTCAGTTGGTGGGAGCGTTGCCCCGTAAACCCAATGGTGGGAGGTGTGATTCCTGACCACAGTTCAGTCCCGGTTGGTCAGTCAGAGCATGTACGAGAAGCAACAGATATAGTTTCTTGCTCCGATGTACCTCTCTTTCACTTTCTCTCTCTTCCTGTGGGTGAGAACTACAAAAATGAATACTTGATTGCTCAAATAGCAAGCCTCCGTCTGAGCCCACGGTGTCACAACCTTTTTGCCAGTGGAGGGGCTAGCCTTGATGTTGAGGACAGCACAGTGTCTGTGAGCCGTGATGGAAAATGGAGGCGCAGTAAGATGCCGGTGTTGCATCTCTCAGAGCCTCACCTGCTCACCTGTGAAATGGGGATGCAAAACATCCTTCATGTTTTGTGGGCTGGATGAGAGGAGTATGAGGGACGCCCGGTGCATGGGCAACCTTACAGACCACATGAGCAAATGGGTCCCTTGATGGGGACAGAAAAGCAGAAGGGTAACTTCTTTGTAAGTTCCCCAGCCTGCTGAGCCTGCCTCTTGGTGAGGTGCAGACACTGGGTGAGTGCGGGGGCGGCTTAGTCTCCCCACACCCCACACATGGGTCCCCTCCCCGCCGCAGAGAGTTCAGCAAAACTTCCTAGCATGCCTTCCCCCATCGGCTGAGGTTTACACTTGTGTGCACAAAAAAGATATGTTGATGTGCTAATCATGAGGCTTTATTTGGAAACAAATAAGACATATGCGATCATAGCAGAGGAGGTAGGTGGGCCCTTAATTCATCATGGCTGGCATCTGTGCAAGGAAAGAGACACTGGGGAAGGGTGCCACATGACTCCAGGGGCAGAGATGGGAGTAATGCGCGTACAAACCAATTACAGTAAACGTTGTTGGCAAACACAAGAAGCTGGAAGAGGCAGGGGAGGGTCCTTTCCTACAGCCTTCAGAGGGACGAGGGCCCTGCCCACACCTTGGTTTCAGACATCCTGCTGGCCTCCAGAACTGTGAGGGAATAAGCTTTTGTCATTTTCCAGCACCCAGTTTTATGGTCCTTTGCTATAGCTGTCACAAGGCTGGCCATTAACTTACCCTCACTATGCTGGAATCCAAGTGTCCTACTTCGCAAAAAACTTCTTATGGGTCTTCTGGGGATGTGGACTTCTTTTTTCTTTACTGGACTTTTTTTTTTTGGCTGACTGGCTGGTAACCCAAAATTGACCCTGGCTGAAACTCAATCTGCAGGATGTCCATGTAAGAAATGTCCTGACCTGCAGAGCAGTTTTAGGAATTTATTTGAGCCAGATTGACAATTGCTGGAAGCAAAAGCTCAACGAATTGGGAAAACGGTTCAGAGGAAGGCAGCTTTGCGGCTTATTTTATACACTAGAATTGATTCTAATGTATAAAATAACTAGAGAGGTGGGGAGGGTTACGTGAAATCCATTGATGGTAGATTAAGGAGGTGGGGGAAAGCAAAGGAGGAAATCTCTGGGATTGAATAAGTAAAACACAGGGACACGTACCTCTTTTATATTTGTAGGTACAGGATAGTTAGCAATTAACACAGCACATCGCCTTGGTCAGTGTGCCTCAGTTGGTTGGAATGTCCTCCAACTGAAAGGTTGCAGGCTTGATTCCCAGTCAGGGCACAGGTTACAAGTTTGATCCCAGTTGGGGCACATACAAGAAAAATCAATGTATCTCTCTGTCCCTCCCTCTCTCTCTCTCCTCTCAAATGCAATGAAGAAAAAAAAATGTCCTTGGGTGAGGATAAGAAATTTTACATATGTCTTTAAGGAAAACATACAGGAGTAGATTTGCAAGGTCAAGGGAAATATACACTACGAACTTTGATAAATAATAACACATTAAGTGGATGATTGGATCAAAACACTTTGGTACACTTACACAATGGAATTCTATATAGCAGAAAGAAAGAAGGAACTCGTACCCTTTGCAACAACATGGATGGAACTGGAGAGTATTAGTCTTAGTGAAATAAGCCAGTCAGTGAAGGACAAATATCATATGATCTCAC
>PVIW01009385.1:31248-52384 GCA_004026585.1 Noctilio leporinus
TCAGTGGTCAGGGGGAAAAGGGTTGGGGGGAGGGGGGAGGCAGAGGCAAGAAAGGGGAGCAGCTTAGACAAGAACCTAGTATAAAGGAACCATGGACATGGACAACAGGTGGGATTGACTTTGGGGGGAATGGGTGGGTGGGGAGGGGGACAGAGGGGAGCAAAAAGGGGATGGATGTAATACAACAACAATAAAATTTTAAAAATAATAACACGTTAGCTGCCTTAAAAGTCATACTAATTTTCACTCCCACACCCTTGTCAACAAACTTTTTGCATTATCAAGCTTTTTGATATTTGCAGACTGGGAAATGAATAATGGTATCTACTTTTCCCCATTTCTCTTATCATGAATGACGTTCGGCATCTTTGAAAATATTTAAAAGATATTTTAAATACTTGTAGCTCCTTTTCCATAAACTGTTCATATCCTTTGCCCATTTTCCATTGGGTGTTGGCCTATTTCCTATTGAGCTGTGAAAGCACTTTACATATTAAGGAAATGGGCCCTTTGTTTATAATAAAAGTATACTTTCATTTTCAGCGGCTGCTTAGTTGTCTGTAGAATGGCTGAACCATGTTCATATATGTTAAACTTATAGGTGGGGTCTGGTTTGTCCTGTTTGTCCTTGTAAAAAACAAGATGTGATGTTTTACCTCCTTCTCTCAGGAATTCCTCTCAGGGAAGGAAGTATTTTCAGGAAAATACCATGATAGGATTGGCGTGGGTGTGGCCTGTGTGCAAAGTGGTCAGCAGGGACCCAGATGGGGGGTGGGGCAGGCTCCGCATTGAGCATGTGGGTGGGGTGGGGTGCTCTATCTACCCCTAAAAAGAAAGGGAGGAAGGGGAGAAGTGGAGAGAGAGTAGGCTATACAGGTGGAAGACCTCCAAAAACTTCTTGGGGGTAGGATGGCCCAAGGGCATTTTTGGTCCATGGGAAGTGGGTGCCGACAACACAGACACAGGCCTGGGCTCTGCCCTGCGGTCACTGACCTGCGGCACCTGCTCCGTTTCTAGAACAAGCCCAGCCCTGCGAGAGGTGCTGGCCGTGGCTGGGAACACAAGCACGTCCCTGCCCCCAGAGCTGATAAGCTAATAGAAAGAGGCCACGGACAAGGACACAGATGGGAGGTAAACGTCAAGTGGTGAGAAAGCAATGCAGGAGGCAGGGGAGGAG
This sequence comes from Noctilio leporinus, assembly GCA_004026585.1. Classification (NCBI taxonomy): domain Eukaryota; kingdom Metazoa; phylum Chordata; class Mammalia; order Chiroptera; family Noctilionidae; genus Noctilio; species Noctilio leporinus. The sequence continues at coordinate 32,426 of PVIW01009385.1, forward strand.
ACAGCTGGAGGCGACCTGTGTGTGGGATGGAGAGGGCGGGTGTGGCCCACCGCTTGGAAAATGGAGAGGGCTGAGGCGGGGAGCTGTGAACCAGGGTGGTGTCTGGAGAAAGAGGGAGCCAGACAGAGGCGATGGAAAAAGAGGGAGGGAGGGAGGAGTAGAAATGTGGGGTGTGGAGGGGAGGCGCAGGGGAGGAAGGCGAGGACGAGTCGCTTCAAGTCAGCTGTGCTCACAGTCTTTCCTGTGAGTGAATGGTTGGCGTGCGATGGAACGAGAAGGCTGGACCTGTCAGCGGAGACTGTACCTTTGCAACCCCGACCCCTCCCCTGTGGGGAGGTCTGTCTCGAGGCCCTGGCATGTCAGGGGGCTTCCAGTCCATGTGTCTGTGTCAGGAAGGGTGGGGCCACCTCGTTGACATCCAGGGTGGTCCAAGTCCTCGTAGCCAGAGCTTTGCGCACATTGGGGCGGGTTTCCTTTGCTAGGTTCTCAAAGTGGACTTCTGAAGGGATAGACGGACATTCTTTGTATGCTTCTATTGTTGTAAAATACACGTAACATAAAATCACCCATCTAACCGTATTTAAGGGTACAAGTCTGTGGTGTTAACTACATTCACAGTGATAGGAAGCCATCATCACCCCCATCCATCCCCGTAGCTCTTTTGATCTTGTGAAACTGAAGCGCTCTGCCCGTTACCCCATTGTTCCCATCTCCCCTCTCAGCCCCTGATAACTGTCATTCTGCTTTCTGTCTCTGCAGATTTGACTACTTTAAGTTCCTCCTGTAAGTGCAATCAGACAGTACTGGTCTTCTTTGGACTGGCTTATTTCATTGAGTGTAATGTCCTCAAGGTTCATCCATGTGGTAGCAGGTGTCAGAATTTCCTTCCTTTTCTTTCTTTTTTTTAAAAAGATTTTGTTTATTATTTTTAGAGAGGCAGGTAGGGAGAGAAGGAGAGAGAGAGAGAGAGAGACAGAGACAGAGAGACAGAGAGAGACAGAGAGAGAGAGAGAGACAGACATCAATGTATGGTTGCCCTTCACCTGCCTCCAGCTATGGACCTGGCTGGAGACCTGGCTTGCAACCTGGTTATGTGCCCTGTCTGGGAATCGAACCAGCAACCTTTGGGTTCGCAGGCTGGTGCCTTATCCACTATGCCACCAGCCAGGGCTCCTTCCTTTACAAGGCTGAATAAACGTCCATTGTATATATACATACACTGCATCTTGCTTCGCTCACCAACAGGTATTTGCATTGCTTCCGTGGTTCTTATCTATTGTGAATGATGATGCTATAAACATGGGTGTATAAATATCCCTTCAAGATTGCTTTCAGTTCTTTGAACTATAGACCCAGCAGTGGAATTGCTGGGTCATATCCTAATTCTATTTTTAAGTTTTTGAATAAGCTCTGTACTGTTTGTCATAATGGCTCTATCATTTTACATTCCCACCAACTAGGTACAAGGCTCCCATGTCCTCACCAACAGTTGTTTTCTGTTTTGTTTTGTTTGGTGTGGTTTTTATGAGTCATGCTAATGGGTGTGAGGTGGGATCTTATTGTAGTTTTTTTTTTTTTTTTTTAAACATTTTATTCATTATTTTTAGAGAGCAGGGCAGGGAAGGAGGAAGATAGGGAGAGAAACATCAATGTATGGTTGCCTTTCACCTGCCTCCAGCTACAGACCTGGCTGGAGACCTGGCTTGCAACTGGCTTATGTACCTTGGCTGGGAATTGAACCAATGACCTTTGGGTTCGCAGGCCAGCACCTTATCCACTGTGCCACCAGCCAGGGCCTTATTGTAGTTTTTTATTCCATTTTCCTAATGGTTAGTGATTTTGAGCATTTTTTTTTTATGTTCATATATCTTCTTTGGAGAAATGTCTGTTGAAGTCCTCTGCCCAGTTTTGAATTGGCTTACTTAGTATTTTGTTGTTGATTTTTAGGGGTCCTCTATATATCCTGGATGTTAATCCCTTATCAGCTGTTTGTTTTACAAGTATTTTCTCCCATTCTGTGGGTTGTCTTTTTACTCTGTAAAGAGTGTCTTTTGATGTACTGATTTTTAGTTTCCATGAACTCTAATTTATCTACTTTTTTTTTTTTATTTTATTGTTGTTGTATTACATCCATCCCCTTTTTGCTCCCCTCTGTCCCCCTCCCCACCCACCCATTCCCCACAAAGTCAATCCCACCTGTTGTCCATGTCCATGGTTCCTTTATACTAGGTTCTTTATCTACTTATTTTTTGTTACTGTTGTTGTCTGTGCCTTTGGTGTCATCGCTAAGAAATCACTTTGAGAGCCAATGTCCTGAGGTTTCCTTCAATGTTTGCTTTTAAGAGTTTTATTGTTTTAGGTCTCATGTTAAGGTTCTTGATCCATTTTGAGTTTGTTTTTATGTATAGTGCTAGGGTCCAATGTCACTGTTTTGCATGTGGAGATCTGGTTTTCCCAGCACTATTTGTTGAAAAGATGATTCTTTCTCCATTGAATGGTCTTGGCACCCTTTCAAAACTCATTTGATTGTATATGTGACTGTTTATTTCTGGGCTCTCTGTTCTAGTTCATTGATCTACCTGTCGGTCTTGATGCCCATACCACACTGTTTTGAATTTGTATTCTGTTATGTTGGTGAATTTATTCATTCCAAGAAGGTTTTTTTTTTGTGGTATCTTTAGGGTTTTCTACATCTAAGATCCCACCATCTGCAAACAAATAATTTTACTTTTCTTTTTCCAATTTGGGTGGCTTTTATTTCATTTTCTTGCCTACTGCTTTGGCTAACCTCCCCATACTCCATTTGGTACAACTGGTGAAAGTACTTGCCTTGTTACTGATCTTAGGGGAAAACTTCCAGTTTTTTACTGTTGAGTGGTTTGCTGTGGGTTTTTCATATATGGCGTTTCTTATGCGGAAATAGCTTCTTTCTAGTTCTTGTTGGTAGAATGCTTTTATCATGAACATGTGTTGACTTTTGTCAGATGCTTCTTTTCTGCATCAGCTGAGATGATTTTGTAGAATTTCCCCTTCATTTTGTTGATGTGATGTATTACATTGACCAATTTTCATATGTGGAACCATCTTTGCATTCTAGGAATACATCCTACTTGGTCATGGTATATAATTTTTTTAATACTGTATGTATATATATTTAATTTTATTATTGTTGTATTACATCCATCCCCTTTTTGCTCCCCTCTGTCCCCCTCCCCACCCACCCATTCCCCCCAAAGTCAATCTCACCTGTTGTCCATGTCCATGGTTCCTTTATACTAGGTTCTTGTCTAAGCTGCTCCCCTTTCTTGCCTCTGCCTCTCCCCTCCCCCCCAACTCCGTTCCCCCTGACCACTGAAGGCCTATTCCTTATATTCATATACTTGGTTCTGTTTTGCTTGTTGTTAGTTTTGCTCATTATTGTCCCGTAATGGGTGAGATCATATGATATTTGTCCTTCACTGACTGGCTTATTTCACTAAGCATAACACTCTCCAGTTCCATCCATATTGTTGCAAAGGGTAGGAGTTTCTTCTTTCTTTCTGCTATATAGAATTCCATTGTGTAAATGTACCAAAGTTTTTGATCCAATCATCCCCTGATGGGCACTTAGGCTGTTTCCAGCACTTGGCTATTGTAAATAGTGCCGCTATGAACATAGGTGTGCATAGGTTCTTATGAATTAGTGTTTCAGGATTCTTTGGGTATAGTCCAGGTAGTGGAATCGCTGGATCAAAAAGCAGTTCCATTTTTAGTTTTTTAAGGAAACCCCATACTGTTTTCCACAGTGGCTGCACCAGCCTACATTCCCACCAACAGTGTATGAGGGTTCCCTTTGCCCCGCATCCTCGCCAACACTTGTTGTTTGTTGATTTGCTGATGATTGTATAATTTTTTTAATAGGCTGCTGATTTCATTTTACTAGTATTTTGTTAAGGGTTGTTTCATCAGTGATCATAAAGGATATTGGTTTGTAGTTTTGGGGTTTTTTTCCCTTGTAGTGTCTTTGTCTAGCTTTGGTATCAGGATTATGTTGACCTTCCAGAATGAGTTAGGAAGTGTTCCTCCTCTTCAGTTAAAAATAATTTTAAGTAGGATTGGTATTAATTTCATTTTAAGTGTTTGGTAGAATGTCCCCGTGAATCTATCAGGTGTAGGTCATTTATTTGTGGTTGGGAGCTTTTTAAATGATGATTTATCTCCTTACTGATAATATAGCTATTGAGATTTTCTTCTTTGTGAAATAGTGTTGGTAGGTTTTGTGTTTCTAGGATTTTGTCCATTTCATCTAGGTTATTCAGTTTGATTTATAAGTGTTATTGTAATCCATTTTTATTTCTGTAGTTGATAGTAATGTCCCTAGTTTTATTTCTGATTTTAGTAATTTGAGCTTTCTATCTTTTCTCTTAGTTCACCTAGTTAAAGGTTTGTCAATTTTGTTGATGTTTTGAAGAGCCAACTTTTGGTTTCATTGATTTTGTTTGTTTATTTGTTTTTTTGTAATTTTATTGTTGTTGTATTACATCCATCCCCTTTTTGCTCCCCTCTGTGATTTTTTCCCTAATGTTATATTCTCCATTTCACCTATCTTTTATCTTCATTTCCTTCCTTCCGTTAGCTCTGAGTTTAACTTGTTCTTCTTTTTTAGTTCCTTAAATTGTAAAGTTATGTTATTGATTTTTTTTTTTTAAGATTTTTTATTTTATTATTTTTAGAAAGAGGGGAAGGGAGAGAATCAGAGAGGGAGAGAGACATCAATGTATGGTTGCGTTTCACCTGCCTCCAGCCACAGACCTGACTGGAGACCTGGTTTGCAACCTGGTTATGTGCCCTGGCTGGGGAATCGAACCTGCAACCTTTGGGTTCACAGGCCGGCGCCTTATCCACTGTGCTACCAGCCAGGAGAATGATTTATTTTTTAATATAAGCATTTATAGCTATACATTTTCCCTTTAGCATTGTTTTCATTAGGTCCCGCATATTTTGGTTTATTGTGTTTTTGTTTTCATTTTTCTCTAAGTGTTTTCTAATTTTCCTTGTGATTTCATCTTTGACCTATTGGTTGTTTAAAAGCATGTTCTTTAATTTCTATAATTTTGTAAATTTCCAGTTTTCTGTATGTTAGTGATTTCTAACTTTATCCCTCTATGGTCAGAGAAGATACTTTATATGATATCTATTTTTAAAAACCAGTTGAGACTTAATTTGTGGCCTATCTCTAACATAAGGTCTATCTTAGAAAGTGTCCCATGTGCACTTGAGAAGTATGTATATGCTCTTGTTACTGGATGAACTATTCTGTTTATATTTGTTAGATCGAACTGGTTTCTTATGTTGTATCTTCTATTTCCTCACTTTGTTATGTTGTTTATCTGTTCTTGTGAGTCAGTATGGAAGTCTCCAACAGTCTTGTAAAACTCTATTCCTCCCTTCAATATTGTCATTTTTTGTCATCAGGGATGTGATGTTTATCATTGGTATATCTCCTTGCTGTATCAAACCTGTTATTAATATATCCTTTGTGTCTTTTAAACTTTTTTAAAAAATTTAGGATGCATTTCATCTAATGTTAGTATAGCCACTCCTGCTCTCTTATGGTTGTTATTTGCATGAAATTTCTTTTTCCACCCTTTTCTTTTCAACCTGTTTTTGTCTTTAAATCCCAAGTGAGACTCTTGTAGACAGCATATAGTTGGGTTATGTGTTTTTGTTCATCCTGCCAATCTCTGTCTTTTATTTGAAAGTTTAATGTATTTAAATTTAAAGTACTGATGAGGAGGGACCTCTGTCATTTTGTATTTCTTTTCTGTATGCCCTACCGCTTTTTTGATCCTTGTTTTTTGCACTTCTATCTTCTTTTGTGTTAACTTTTTATAGTGAAAGGTTTAAGTTCTTCATTTTCTTTTGTGTGTATTCTATAGCTATTTTCTTTGTGGTTACCATGGGGATCACATTTAATATCCTAAAGCTATAGCATTCTAATTTCAATTTTTAGCAGCTTAACTTCAATAACATACAAAAACTCTGCTCCTTTATAGCTCTATCCCTACCCCTTTCAGTGGTTGATATCACATTACTTCTCTACATATCAAGTGCTGGAAACATTAACTATTGCGTAAATGCAGTCATTGTTCCTAATTTATATAAAAAACAAGATTTCCAATTACAAGCCAAAGTTACAGTAGTGCTCATTTCTAGGCTAATAATTGTTTTTCTTCACATGTATCAGTGTCTTAAATCCTGTAGAAAATGCAAAGTAACAGTTATAAACCACTATTATAGTAATACTAGCTTTCATAACTGCCCATGTACTTAACCTTTACTGAGATCTTTATTTTTCCATATGGTTTCAGGTACTGTCTAGTGTCCTTTCCTTTCTCCTGGCCTTCCATGAGCATTTCTTGCAGAGCAGTTATAGTGGTTAAAGACCTCCCTCAGCTTTTATTTGTCTGGGAGTGTCTTGATTTCTCCCTCACTTTTGAAGGACAGGTTTGCCAACATCTGACTTTGTGTGTGTGTGAGTGTGTTTTTTCTTTTCATACTTTGAATTTATTGGACCACTGCTTCCTGGCCTCTAAAGTTTCTGATGAGAAATTTGCAGACAATCTTATTGGAGATCCATTATGTGATGATTTGCTTCTCACTTACTGCTTTCAAGGTCTGCTCTTTGTCTTTTGAAAGTTTGCTTAGAATGTGGATCGGTGTGGGTCCGTTTGAGTTCACCATACTCAGCGTTTGTGGAGCTTCTTAGATGTTTACATTCATCTCTTTCAACAACTTTGGGAAGTTTTCAGTCATTTTTTCAAATATTCCCTCTGCCCCTTTCTGTCCTCCTGTGACTCACACAATGCATATATTGATCCATTTAATCATAATGTTCCATAGGGTCCGTTCACTTTCCTTCAGTCTTTTCCTTTCTGTTCTTCAGCCTCAATAATTTCCATTTTCCTACTAGGGTTCCATGATTCTTTCTTCTGCCTGCTCAAATCTGTCTTTGAATCCCTCTAATAAAATTTTAATTTCAATCACTGTACTTTTCAATTCCAGAATATATATTTAAAAAAAAAACACACACATTTTATTACTCATTTTGAGAGAGAGGGTAAAGGAGGGAGAAAGAAAGAAAGAGAAACATCAATATGTGGTTGCCTGCCACCCCCTCCCCCCAAATGGAGACTTGGTCCACAACCCAGGCAGGTATGTGTCCTGACTAGGAATTGAACCAGTAACACTTTGGTTCACAGGCCAACACTCAATCCACTGAGCCACACGAGCGAGGGCAAGAATTTGGTGGGTATAGGCAGTCACTTTCTACTGTTCACAGGCCCTTGAAATGCCCTGAAAGTCCCTTTAGCTGGGGCAGGGCGGGGGTGGTAGGGGCTTGAAACAGCAGGGTGGGCACAACAGCAATGACATCCTGCCTCTGTCTGCACCTCTGGGGTCAGAAGCAAGAGCAGCAGTGCGAGCCCAAGTCTCCAAGAGTTGGTCGTTAGGACCTTCTCCCCGAAGACCTCCTCCCAGCTGTGTGCCACTGCTTTGCGACCTGTACCCAGCTGCCTCCCATGTGGTTGAAGGGAAGGGCATGGGTCCTGGTACTGAGAACTGACGTGACTGAAAGAAATCACAGTTTACAGTCCAAGCCTTTCACCGGAAATGGCAAGCCTTCAACAGACAGAGCCAGTGACAGTGGTGTCTTAAGTGAGGAGGTTTTCCAAGTAGTGTCTACTCCTCCAACTTCCATCTTCAACCTACCCGTCTCCTGACCTCCCCCTCCCTCAAACCTTTGTTCTGTCCAGGTTTGATGTGTCTGGGTACTGTTGGCTGCCATGGGACAAACGGTTCAGGTGATCCACCCCAGAAGAAAAACCCTTCTAAACTTCAGAGGGCCCAGCCTCTGGTCACTGCTCTTCTGTCTTCTTTCACTTAAAAAAGAAGTATGCATTTTAAACTATACAAGTCATATATGACTAATTCCCCTTGCAAAAAGCTAGACATTGTGTGCAAAGGGCAAGTTCTCTGTCCCACGCTGCTCCTTGCCTGAGATCTTTCCTTTTTCAGTGTGAATAAGCTCTCTGGTGTGTTGCCTTCCAGAACTTGAGGCCTTCACATAATAAACATAATATGTACATTGGGCTTCCTAACTACCAGGCCCTGTGTGGAGCACTTTACATGTAACAACTCATTTAAGCCTTGCCTTTAAAGTAGATGCTGTTATTATCCTCATTTTACAGGTGAGACTTCTGAGGCCCAGAGAGGCTGTACCACTTGCCTGATGCCACACAGCCTGCTTATGGTGAAAGGTTAGTCCCAACCCTAGAGAGCCTCACCCCCAAATTCATGTTCTGAACTCTAAGCCATAAAAACATGTTCTTACAGACCCGCGAGAAGACATAGGGAGTTTTTGGGTAGGTGCGTTTCTAAGACCAATGACACCATGTTGTGTATATTATCATATGACACATCTTGTTTGGCCCTCGGGGGGCCAGTTGCGTCAACATAATGGCACTCAGGCCATAATCTGGTGGTGCAGCTGCACCAAACCTTAGGGGATACGGATTGTTTCACTTCTGTAACAGGACAGCCCTGTGTGCTGTCCGTGTAGTTTTCTGCCCAGGATTTTGTTTGTGGAGTCAGAGTAGCTGCACCTTCAGTTTTAGAAATCACTGCTGATGGCCCCTCCGCAGTGGGCAGACCACGTGCCCGGCCATGAACCGGAGCTTCAAGAGCCAGCTTCTCCCCTTTGTGCCTGGAGCCTTCCTCCACCGCCTGCCCCCCCATCTGCACCCCTGAATGTCAATACCAGCATGAGGATCCCCCAGGGTTTCTCAGCTGCGTGGGAAATAAAGAGGGGTTTTCCACCCTTTACCTTCACTTTCGGTTTGGTGGTGGTGCGTGTCTGCCGAGCCTGAACCTTTGTTTGTGGACTTGGCAGCCCCAGAACCAGGGTGCAGGGGCCAAGGAAGAGGCCAGAGGTGGCGGTGGACTTGGAACAGTGAGGGGGCTGGGGGTGTTTGTCACCGGGAGATACTCTCATGGACTCATCTAAACGTGGCCACCTCGGTGGCCTTCCCGCCCGAGGCCTATCAGGGAAGAATCGCCTGGCTCCGGTTTGCCAGGGAAGCAGGGGTCCAGGTGAGTGAGGCCTCACCAGTCGCTTCCTGTGGGTGCTGGGTCCACACTGCCAGGTCGCCTGCTAGCTGGCCTCCTGCTGTTCTAACCAGGCCAGGGCTGGCTCCAGGACCCTGGACCCAGCGGAGGGTGTGTCAGAAACTAGAATGTCCTTTGGTAGAAAGCCCAGACATATCCAGCAGGAAGGTGGCTGGTCCGAAGGAGATTTAGAGTCTAGTGATGACCATAGTCCCAGTTTCCAGGGACAGGAGAGAGAGGCCTTGGCGGGTTTGGAACTGGGACCACTCAGGCCCTGGCCTGAGACCCAGCACCCCCTCTCTGGAGCACCTTCCACCCTGTGATGGCTTCGAGGAGTGCGGAGACATTGGTTCAGCTCCCAGCTCTGGGACTCTCAGGCGGTTGGCTTAGGCAGGTCCCCTTAATCCTGGGAGCCCCAGTTTCTGCATCAGTAAAGCACCACAGGCATGCATCTCAAGTCCCGCAGGACCCTGTCTTTGTGAGGGACAGCCACCCCTTGTGTTATCATTTCTGCCATGGAAATGTGTGTGTGGTGTCAAGGACCCCTCTTGCCGGTCTGTCTGCTCTGTCTGCTTCTGTGGGTGAAGGAGGCGATGGCAGCTCACGTCTTCCTGAAGGTGCACCCATGGGGCCCCCTGAAAGGAGATGATTTCTGGGGGCTGGGCTGCAGTGACCTTGCAGGGAGAGCCTACTGAGTCCATGTGGCCCTGCCGGTGCTTCTTGTTTTCTGAGAATGCCAAAAAGGCCTTCCCCTCTCTCAGCCTCAGTCTCTCTGCCTGTAAAATGGACGTGGCATGGACCCCACAGTCAGGACTCTTCCAGCTCGGTCCCCCTTTGCATCTATACCCAGGCACCCTACAAAGCCTCAGATTGGAATTAGTGACCCCTGGGGACAGTAGAGACCCTAGCCTCTCTGTGCCCGGCCCCAGCAGGGCATGGCGTGGAGCATTCTGAGAGGACTCGAGGGTTTGACGGGCCCTGGCCCACCCAGGTCCCCAGGCCTGACCTGCTCACTTGGTCCTGAGAAATCAACTTCAATGGCACTTTATCTTCTCCGTAGGTATTACTCTCCAAATGTCTGTTGTGGCTGTTACAACCAGGGGCACCTTTCTTATCATCCCCACCCACAGATCAATTCTTTCTGGGCCCAAGGTTGGCACTGGCAGCTCTCTCTGTTCTCGTTGTTCTCATCTGTCCTCACTCTGTCACCCTGGCCCAGGAGCCAGGGGCAGAAGTCAGGGTCTGCCGTGGGGACAGGGCTTCGACCCTTCTATAGGCTCTGTCCTCAGCCCGACACCCCCCGGCCCAGACCCCTACAGGTAAGGCAGGTGGTGCACCATTTACACAAATGAGGAAACAGGTCCCAACTAGCCTGAGGACCTGTTAGTGCCTGTCTCTCCTGACCGCAAAGCCTCACGGATCCTCTCTCTTCAGCCAAGCCTGGGGGGAGTCAGGAAGAGGAAGGAGCCAGAAGCCTGTGACTCAAGTCATATCTTTTCCGTCCTCCCTTCCTTGTACCTGGCTCCAGGGGCTGGGGCTCCACTGCAAACAGTAACGCCCCTGGTGATAACAGCGACCAGGTGCTGAGCGTGTCTCGTGTGCCAGCCCATCTCGCAACACCCTCGCCACCTGGAGGTTATTGTTACCCCCATAGCAGACCCTGTGGGCGCTCCCTCCCGCCTCTGCTGGATCCCCCATAATGCGGCACCCCATCCACTGTCGGGGTGGACGATAATGGCACCCAAAGGGGTGCCCTTGGCTGACAGTGATTGCCTCCTCCACCCACTGGAGGCAGTCCCATTGCCAGGGACGGGCGGAGCCGGGGTGTAACCGCCCAGTGCCCTGGCTGCTTGGCAGGACCAACTCTTGAGGGAGATGAGGCCACTCCCTGGCCACCTGCTGTCCTGGCCAGGCCAGGACTAACTTGGGGGAACCCGAGAGGGTCCTTTGGTAGAAAGAGCTGCCCATGGGTCAGGGTGAAGCCAGCCTATTCCTGGAGCCACATCCTGGCTTAGCCTCCTCCTCCTCCACCCTACCCTGCCTCCCGGACCCTCAGTAAATAACTTTTAGAGACGCACCTGTCCTGGGCTCTGCTGCTAGAAGGCTGACCTAGGACATCCCCATTCTATGGATGAGGACACTGAGGTACCAAGAGATGAAGGAACCTGGTCAAACTTCCGCAGCTGGTAACTAGGAGAGAGGCAGACCCAGGGCCCCAGGGCCAAAGTGTTGACTGTCACCCAGAGTCCGCTGCTGCCTCTGCCCTCCTAGGTGTCCCCAGCCTGCTGAGGGGAAGGGTGTGCCCAGAGGAAGTGACAGTGCAGAGGGGCAAGAGCTGCAGGGGAGAAGCTAGAGAGTGCTAAGGAGCGAGGCCCGCTGCAGACATGGCATGGTTGGGAAGGCTGCAGGGAGACTCCCCTGAGCGGGGAGATGGAGCTGGGCCTGGAAGGAGAAGGAGCTTGCAAGCTAGGAGAACAGGAAGGGCATCTGAGGCAGAGGAAGGCACATGCGGCAGCGACGGGAGCGCGTTTCCGTGATGCCCTCAGAAAAATTCAGGCATCTTTGGCCTGAGCTCTAGGAAACACGAGGCTGGCCTGCCTTGAAACAGGGAAGGTGAGGACAGGAGCTGGCACTTTGGAGGGGAGACCAAGCACCCAGTGTTAGACTTACAAACCTTTAACACACACAAGGCCCCCCAGAGGAGTCACTGTGAGAATTCAAGTCTAAAGGCAGGTGCCTGCCATTCTGCACACGTTCGCCGCCTGATCTGTTCAACTTTCTAAACTTCAGTTCCAGTGAAAATGTAGTGGGTCCTCCCCAGCACCCATACAAATGTTAACCTGGAAGGGGGAATAAACTACGTCCTCCAGATGTAGGAATTACAGTGGAACTGGAATTACCAGCTAGTCTGTGATGCTCGACACTGATACTCCTCCTCCTTTCTTTTCTTCCTAACTCCCTGCCAATGCCGTTGATGAGGCTGGAAGGGGACTTCCATTTCTGTCAGGCATTACTGGTCATTTTTTGGGGCTTACTCACCATCATACACGCCACTTCCTTATTTGTTGAGGAACGTCTTTTCTAGTTTTTAGTGTGAACATGTGTGTGTTTCAGCCTGAATATGCCTATGAAGAAATCTGAATGGTACAAGGTGGTCCAAGAGTACAGTCCAAGTAAAGTGTGTCCCCAGGTCCGCTCCCCAGACAATCCTGTCTCCATTTTTTTTTGTGTGTGTAGCCCTAGAGTTGGTCTTGATGTGTGCAAGAATGCACACATACACGTACACCAAACAGGGGCCAGAGTTTTAAAATTTGAATTTACTGATGAGGACACATGGGAGCTTTGTTCCCTGAGAATAGTGTTTTCATGGTTCACGCCTGTTGCTCAATAATATGCCATGGTGTGGCGCGACTGAAACGGAGGGTCCTTATGACTTGGATTAGATTGGGTTTTGAACCCTCGCCTGTGGTGGCGTGATGCCCTGAGGAACTGGGAAAGACCACGAAGAGCAGAGCTCCCCTCAGCAGGGTCTGGTGCCTTCCAAGCTGCTCCCTTTATATGCCACTTGCGGAGCTAATTGGATCCTGCTCTGACACAGTCTGCAGTGGGCCCTGGGATGTGTTGGTTCCAAGGCCTCTGGGGAGGGACCCTGGTGTTGGATGCTGCCTGGGAATGGCCCGTTTGGAGCTACAGAGTGGTCCACCGTTTGTGGCCGACTCTGCTGGCTGGGCCTGGGTGTGCACAGGAAGGGTCGCGCTACGTACCAACACTGGCTTTTACCAGCGCTGGGCCCTGGGCCAGGTCAGCAAAAGTCCCCTGATAGCTGCCTGTTAGGCTCTGGCACTGAAAGAGCCTCTGGCAGTCCTTGAGTTGCATGACATAGGATCTCAGTGAGTCACCAGGTTGCGCGAGTGGTGTTCACTGGACTGGTGCACGTTCAAACTCGGTACCAGGGCTGGGCCTGAGACCACTCAGCAGTGCCCCAGGGTACACCCAGTCTAGCTGCCACCTGCCGGGTGCTTGCAAACCTTTGCGACGGGGTGGGGTCTCAGAGGCCATACCCTAACCGGACCAAGATCTGTCCGTGTGAAGGGAAGACTGTGCCTATCAGGTGTGCCATAAAAAAAGTGGCCCCTGCCTGGGAGCCATACAACTCAGTCTTCTGGATTCTGCCCCGATCTCATTAGGTCAGGGCAGCCCAGAGCCCAGAGGGTAGGCTGGCAGGTCCTCCAATAGGGAGGTGAGCAAGGCTTTATTTCAATTTGCTCACGCCTCTTTATTTCTTCTGTTAGAATTTGATAGTTTTGTTTAAAGAAATGTCAACAGCACCCCTGGTACCTCTCTAACAGAACCTGTGTTTTTGGGTTGTTTTTTTTCTAACTACAGTACCGATCTCTGTTATATTAGAATGTGTCCTAATTACGTGGATCTGTCTAAAGTTCTGGAACTTTGTAGATACCTTTCTTATACTTTAAGGACACATAGTCAGGGCGCATACCGGTCTTGTGCCTTTCTTTTTCTTCCATGTACTTTGTAGCCAGCTCTTTTCTTGTCCGTTCTGAGTTGTCAGGCAAAAAATCCCTAACTAAGGTTGTGCTCAGTACGCCTTTGTGTCCGAGTGTCAGTTCCTTGTGCCGTGGGTAAGCAGGGATTGAGGCCTTTGGTTGTTGTCATTAAAAGGACTGTTTACTCTCAATTAGTTAAAAATCACTTCCCAATGTCATAAGAAAGTAGGAAGTGATGCTAACCCTAAGCACTCTAGAGTTTTCACTGGGAAAGGCAGTTGGTGTTGCGGGGGAGGATTATTCTACTTCTGTCTGATAAAGGACGTGTGAGGATTATTCTACTTCTGTCCACGAAAGGACATGTGGTAAGTCAGCCGTAGTTGAAAGGCACCCAGTGACGCCACAAGTCATGGTAAGGTGAGTGTCCGAGTTGGAGGAGGAAGAGGAACCTCCTCTGGGCCAGGTGTGACAGGCAGGAGGTGACCCCAGGCAGGGTGAGCAGGGCACAGTCCGGGAACAAGGAGGACTGGGATCGGGAAGAACAGGATTTGTGCGTGAAGGTGAGGGGGCTGTTTCGGGGTCACATGTCCTACGAGGAGTGTCCTGAGGCAGGGGTGAGGGCTGGTTCTGGAACACTGGAGAGAACTCCCTGTCTTCTCTTTCCTTAGGGCCTGCCCTATGGAAACAACCTGCAAATTCAGCTCCAGACACAGGACTGGTCCGGGCACCCATGAGACCCTGTCCACGGACACCCTAGACCATATATGATGAACCCGGAGGCCAGGTAAGTGATCTTTCCCCTTTGCCTCCTCTCTGTTTTTCCCATTCACTCCCTGCCCATATTTAACCCCACTGGTCTGTCCCCAGCACAACAAACCTGCCTGTAGCTACCATTCAGCATGAGAGTGTCATTGGACACAGAAGATCAGCAGAGGCCTGAGAGAGCATCTAATCTACCCATTTCGTAGGTGGTATAATCAAGGCCCAGATAGGAAAGAGATTTGCTACACATATTGTGTGTGTATCAGCCAGGATAGGCTTATACCGGCTGCAATAACAACCTCCAACGTCCCAATGTCTTAAGAGAACAAGTTGATTTACTGCTCCTGCTTTTTGTCCATTGAGAATCAGCTGGGAGCTCTGTTCCACATCATCTCTTTCCTGGATTCAGTCTAAACCAGCAGCCAAGACCTGGGGCACTGCTGGTCCCCGCGGCAGAGGAAGGGAGAGCACGCTGAGTCACATGTTGGCTCTTAAAACTTCTGCACAGACATGATAAGGGTCGCTCTTCAGCATAGTCTATTAGCCAAAGCAAGTTTTGTGGCCATTTCCAGCTTCAAGAGGGCAGGGAAATGCAACCCTGCCGAGGGCCTAGAGGAGGAAGAGAACATCAGAATTAGTTATGGGGATGCTACTCTCCTGACTCTGGGGCTGAAGACCTTCCCACTGTAATCCCACCCCCAAGGCTGTTTCCCACAGAAGTCTCAATGACCAATGCACTTCTCCTCCCAGGAAGGTTAGCCTTTAAGAGCCCAAGGGGGTGGAGCACCAGTGGTGGCAACAAACAAAAGCATTGTGTTAGATTGGCAGGAGGGGAAATTTGAGGATCAAGAACCCTAGCCCTGGCTGGTGTGGCTCAGTAGATTGATTGCCAGCCTGCGAACCAAAGGGTCACTGGTTTGATTCCTAGTCAGGGCACATGCCTGGGTTGGTAGCAGGTGGACCAGGTCCCCAGTTGAGGGTGTGTGAGAGGCAACCCCACACATTGATGTTTCCCTTTCTTTCTCTCTACTTTCCCTGCTCTCTAAAAATAAATACAATGTTTAAAAAAAAAAATAGACCTCAGAAATGATATTAATTGTCTAAGGCACTCTTTACTCCACCTAGCACCTTGTTGTCCTGAATGATTTCTTTATGGACAGCAAGGACTTTGGTCATTAGAGCCTAGACATTGGCCACATCATGTGGCCAAGATCACACAAAGTTCAAGGACTTAGTCCTTGCCTGAGACCATCTAGGGTTCAAAGGCCTAGGACATTTACTGATTCGGACTAAGAAATCTCAGTTCCAAGACTGGCTCTGCTGTGTTGCAACCTGTGGTTGGAACTGGGGCATATCCTTTACTCTTCGTTGGCCTTAGTATTTCCATGTGCTCAGTGGGGATGGCGATCCCTGCCTGCCCTGTGGGTGTGAGCATGTTCTAAAGTCCTGTGCCTGAGCGAGGAGTTATTTTTATTAGTCTGGTTGGGGAGGGATAGCCCAGGAATGGGGACACATGCCCAGCAGGGCCTCTGCTGGGGTCAAGGAAACAGCTGGAGTCTGAACCCCAAGATATGTTACCCTAGCCCCAGCCTCTGGGAGCTGATGAGGTTGGCTCCTGGTGACCTCTCAGATTCTTCAGGGTTAGAAGTGGAGGTCTCTGGATTAGATTGCACTGTGAGTAGCAGAGAGCCCGAAATAACAGTGCTTTAAACAGAATAGAAATGTATTTCCTGGTCATGTAATACAAGTTCAAAGTCAGAGAGTCCATAACAGGTAGAAAGCAATACCCTCCACCTTCCTAAGCCCTGGCTTTTACCTCATGATCCAACCTGGCTGCCCCAGGGTCAGCCATCACAGCGACATTCCAGCCAACGGGAAGACGTGAAGGAGGATATCCAGCACTTCCACCTACATCCCACTGGCCCAAAGTTAACAGCATCTAACTACAAGGGAGACTGGAGAAAAGGGTTTATTCCAGATAATCAAGGACTCTTCAGGGGTTCCAGTCCTAAAGAAGGGAAGAATAGGTTTGCCTGGACCGATAGCTCCGCTCAGAAGAGAGCCTCACAGGAGGGTCGATGGAAATAATGACTACGTGTTCTCAGACACCAGCGACAGGGGCTGATCTTGACCATTCCCGAGCTAGCACACAGCGCAGTTGGAGGGGGTGGGAATGGAGGAAGGAAGTTAATCTCTGGGGCTGATCTCTGGGTAACCGCATTGGGCTACTTGTTTGCCCCTTTTCTGCCCCTCAGATGTTCGTGTGTGTGTTGGGGGACAGTTCTTGACTGCCCCCTTTGGCTTCCCTGCAGCCAACTTATCCCGCTGCTCACCTGCCCCCCAGCTCACCTGCCTTCCCTGTCCCTACAGGGTCAGCTTAACGCCCAGCCCATTAGCTTCCGGCTGGGCACTAAGGCTCGCGCTCCTGCTCAGCAGACATCCGGAATGGCTGGATGCCAAGGTGAAGCTCTTCCTCCCCAACATGGACCTGGGTTCCATGAACGAGGCCCCGGGCTCCATGAAGAGGGCCCACCTGCAACTGAAGGAGCTTTATGCCCAGGGTCCAGCCACCTGGCAGGCGTTCGTCCACTGTGTGTGCATGGAGCTGGAGGTGCCCCTGGAGCTGGAGGTGCTGCTGCTGAGCACGTGGGGTCACGAAGGCGAAGGTAAGGGCGTGCAGGAGGGGTGAGGGAGGAGCTCAGAGGCCCAGGGAAGCAGGGACCCACCTGAGTCACGCAGGGGCAGCCTGGCCAAGCTGGGAACAAAATCCCCCCGCCCAGAGAGCAAGTTCCCTAATGCCTAGGGACCTGGGGAACTCCTTCCACCTGGTACCACCCCAGTTGCCCAGGGAGGCAGGATGCGCGGAGAGCAAGGATGGGTGACGCCTTCCAGCCAGGCCATTCCAAACAGCCCGCATCATACCCACGAAGCTGCTTCTTGCAGCGGGGCCGGCGGCAGCCACAGGGAGAACCTCCGTCCTTGAACTGATGGGCAGGCAGATTGAATCTGTTCAGGCCAGCGGGCATTTCTCAAGCACCTTGTGTTTACACCGCCCTGTGGGGAAAGTGAGAACTCACTCCACGACTCTACCGCAAGGCAGCACAGGACATCCAGGGGCTTCACCAGGGCACAACACATGCACACACACGTGTGTGCCCCCAGCTGCATTCGGGACCCTCCACAGACCGTGGAGTGTAAACTTGACCCCGTTGCTGGGGTCCCACCCTTTGGAATGAGCCCCGAGCCGGACACCAGTGGCCGGAGCGGGTCCCAGCACATCCCAGTGGTGTGTTACACTCTCCCCTCTCTCGCACAGGGTTTCCACATCCTTTGGAAATGGGTGCAGGAAGTGAACCTGAACTTCAGCTCCAGCATGGTGAGGCCTGGGGTTGGGGAGCGTGAAGTGGGTGGCCAGCTAAGTTCCCACACCAAACCCAGAGGAGGCTGTTGGTGACAGGCGGGTCCCGTAGTCCTTTCTCCTCATCCCTTGGTCCATTTGCCCGTGACCTCTGCCCCTCACGTAGCTCCCAGCCCCACCTCCTTCCCGTCCGTGCCCACCCCAGGAGTCCCACGTGGAGCCTGCTAGGAGAGTCTGAGCTGTCACAATCCTTGGTCTGGCTTCGCTTGGGGAAGCCTGTTCTCACTTCCCTGTCCCCAAGTTGGGGGCCTCATGCTCCAGCCCCGATGATTCAGGCCCCTCACTGTTGGGACAGCTGGAGCCTGACAGAAGCACCTACTACTATCCATACCCAGGAAGCCTCTGCCTGACTTTCTGTTCGGGTGCAGAGGGGTCCCTGACCACATGGGCCGCACCCCCATTGTCAGAATTTTTCACTCTTCTTTTGAATGTGGTAAAATGCACATCACATAACCGTTACCACTTTAGTCATTTTTACGCCTACAGTTCACCGGTACTAACTAAATATGCTCACGCTGCAGTGCTGCCAATCACCAGCATCCACCTTCAAAAAAGAGCTCTTTTCAGCTTATAAAACTGAAACTCTATAGCCGTTAAGCACATTCATCCCTCCCCTAGTGTCTGGTAGCCGCCGTTTCACTCGGTGTCTTTCGGTTTTTGACTCCTGTCCGTATTTCATGTCAGTGGAGTCATTTTGTAACCAGCTTATTTCACTCAGCATGTACTCAAATTTCACCCCTGTGGTGGCGTATGTCCCAGCTGTCTTCCTTCTTGAAGCTAATACTCTGTGTTACGGCTAGACCACATTAACTTCTTTACAGACACTTGGCTTGCTTCCACATTTTAACTATTGTGAATAATGATAGTGCTGCTATAAACACAGGGGAACGAATATTCCTTCAAGGCCCTGCTTTTTTTTTAAATTTTTTTTAAAGATTTTATTTTATTATTTTTAGAGAGAGGGGAAGGGAGAGAGGCAGAGAGGGAGAGAGACATCCATGTATGGTTGTGTTTCACCTGCCTCCAGCCACAGACCTGACTGGAGACCTGGTTTGCAACCTGGTTATGTGCCCTGGCTGGGGAATCAAACCTGCGACCTTTGGGTTCACAGGCCAGCGCCTTATCCATTGTGCTACCAGCCAGGGCTTAATTTTTTAATTTTATTGTTGTTGTGTTACATCCATCCCCTTTTTGCTCCCCTCTGTCCCCCTCCCCACCCACCCATTCCCCCCAAAGTCAATCCCACCTGTTGACCATGTCCATGGTTCCTTTATACTAGGTTCTTGTCTAAGCTGCTCCCCTTTCTTGCCTCTGCCTCCCCCCTCCCCCCAACCCCTTTTCCCCTGACCACTGAAGGCCTATTCACTGTATTCATATATTTGGTTCTGTTTTGCTTGTTGTTAGTTTTGTTCATTATTGTCCCATAAGGGGTGAGATCATATGATATTTGTCCTTCACTGACTGGCTTATTTCACTAAGCCTAATACTCTCCGGTTCCATCCATGTTGTTGCAAAGGGTACAAGTTCCTTCTTTCTTTCTGCTATATAGAATTCCATTGTGTAAATGTACCAAAGTTTTTTGATCCAATCATCCCCTGATGGGCATTTAGGCTGTTCCCAGCACTTGGCTATTGTAAATAGTGCTGCTATGAACATATGTGTGCATAGGTTCTTCTGAATTGGTGTTTCAGGATTCTTTGGGTATAGTCCAAGTAGTGGAATTGCTGGATCAAAAGGCAGTTCCATTTTTAGTTTTTTAAGGAAACCCCATACTGTTTTCCACAGTGGCTGCACCAGCACCACCATGCACAGCATACACCATTCCCACCAACAGTGTATGAGGGTTCCCTTTGCCCCGCATCCTCGCCAACACTTGTTGTTTGTTGATTTGCTGATGATTGCCATTCTGACAGGTGTGAGGTGGTATCTTGTTGTAGTTTTAATTTGCATCTCTCTGATGACTAGTGATGTTGAGCATTCTTTCATATGCCTCTGGGCCCTTTGTATATCTTCCTCAGTGAGTTGTCTGTTCAGGTCCTTTGCCCATTTTTTAATTGGGCTGTCTGTCTCCCTGGTGTTGAGTCACATTAGTTCTTTATATATTTTGGAGATCAGACCCTTGTCTGAGGT